>JADLZN010010665.1:0-110353 GCA_018155175.1 Sinocyclocheilus anophthalmus | reverse complement strand
TTGGGACGCACTTGGAATAGAAAAGAGTTTGTTATTCTCCCATCACACCCCTCAGTACAAAAATCTTGCAGGTGGTTCTGACAAATTTCAACCTCCCCTTAAGTATTTTATTAGAAATGAACAGTGTTGTTATTCGTAACTAAAATGGAAACTTTTCTGAATGTGCTAAAATTACTTGAACTGAAATAAAATATAATTAAGGCTATATAAATATATTTAAATAGAAATAGAGGAAAAAAGACAAAAGCACATAAGAAAATTGCTAAAACTTAAATTAAAATTAAAATAATTAAAATGAAAACTGAAAACAAAATAATAAAATATTAATAAGTACTATAATATATGTTAATAACAATATATAAGTACATAAATAATAATAAAATAACACTGGTGAAGTAGAATCTAGAATTTAAGGATATATTTCGACAAAGAACAATTTCTACCTATCTATAAAATATACCATAAAAATTAATTGTTTAAAAAAATTAAATATTTTTTAGAATAGGAAAGATGACCTATTGAGGGAGGCCTACTTCTTACCTGGCTCGTCACAGTTTATTGTTGGGGCTCCGGGTGGAGTTCTGGTTCCCGCTCTCTCCTGTCCTCTACTGTCCACACACCAGCAGTGACCTGTGGACCCGTGGCACTGCTGCGGCCTGTACTGACCCTCCTCATCACACTGATGGATGAAGGCTCCTATAGGACGAACACCACCATTTCCGCTCTGAAGACTGTCTCTGTGCTGCTCACACTGGGTCTTGGGACGCACTAGGAGCACACAAGATACACAGGGGATTGTTATTTCTCCATTACACTCCTTTGAACAACCCTTTGTTTATATGAAACGAAAGGGTTTGCGCAAGTTTAAGAGTTACCAAACTCTAAACTCCAATAAAGTTATTATCTGTTTTGATCATAATATTGAAGATGTTAATATTGCCCATGTAAACACAGGTGGTTTTGACAAACCTCGACCTTCCCTAAAATCCTACATTTTTCCAAAGAGGAATGCAATATGTCTACAACAATAAAGGTGTACCTCTCCACATTTTTATGCTATCCTCCTTAAACTCAGGGTAAGGGCCTGTTTTCCCAGACAACTAGCTTAGGTCGAATTTGTACTGAGGATTTTTTTAAAGAAATTAATAATTTTATTGAGCAAAGATGCATGAAATCAATCAAAAGTGACAGTAAAGACTTTTACATTGTTACAAGAACAAATATTGAAAATAAATGCTGTGCTTTTGAACTTTCTATCATCAAAGACAATCACAGTTACAAAAAATATTAAGCAGCACAATTGTTTTCAACACTGATAATTATCAGAAATGTTTCTTGAGCATATCAACATATTAGAATTAGATTTCTGAAGGATCATGTGACAATAAAGACTGGAGTAATTATGCTGAAAAATCAGCTTTGCCATCACATTTATAATAACGTTTTATAATATTTCACAAATTACTGTTTTTACTGTATTTTTTTTGATCAAATAAATGCAGCCTTGTTAAACATATAAGACTTCTTTCAAAAAAATACTGGTACAAAATGCATAGCCTGAATGCACTGTAAGTCGCTTTGGATAAAAGCGTCTGCTAAATGCATAAATTATGACGTATATATTTAAAAAATCTTATTCAATCCAAAATTCTCACAGTAGTCCATTCCAAACAAAAAGAGTAATTGCAACAGATCCCATGACAATTAATTAATAAAAAATAAATAGAAATATTATTTAAATGACTTGGAGAGAGAGGACTGTGACAAAAATAAATTTCCCCAAAAATAAAAGTTCCTGTAGACCAGAGATGCCCAAACCAGGGCCCACAGGCCAAAGATGGTCCACAAGAAGGTGGAAAAAAGAGGAAAACATGCTATTGAAGCATATCTTTATTTCTATTCTTTTACATGTTTTGTTGCATTGTTTTGCATTTAATTATAGAAAAAAATTATTAAATTAAAAAAATTATAATAATACAAAAAAAATCTATTTTAAAATAATATAGTTAGATATAATGCAAAGTATATTTTCAATTAAATGTTTGGCCCTTCATAGTAAAACGTTTGGACACGTCTGCTGTAGACTATTTCTTACCTGGCTCGTCACAGTTTATTGTTGGGGCTCCGGGTGGAGTTCTGGTTCCCGCTCTCTCCTGTCCTCTACTGTCCACACACCAGCAGTGACCTGTGGACCCGTGGCACTGCTGCGGCCTGTACTGACCCTCCTCATCACACTGAGGGATGAAGGCTCCTATCAGAGGAACATCACCATCTCTGCTACGAAGACTGTCTCTGTGCTGCTCACAATGGGTCTTGGGACGCACTTGGAATAGAAAAGAGTTTGTTATTCTCCCATCACACCCCTCAGTACAAAAATCTTGCAGGTGGTTCTGACAAATTTCAACCTCCCCTTAAGTATTTTATTAGAAATGAACAGTGTTGTTATTCGTAACTAAAACGGAAACTTTTCTGAATGTGCTAAAATTACTTGAACTGAAATAAAATATAATTAAGGCTATATAAATATATTTAAATAGAAATAGAGCAAAAAAGGCAAAAGCACATAAGAAAATTGCTAAAACTTAAATTAAAATTAAAATAAAACAGAAAATATAAAAAAAATAATAAAATAATTAATAATACTATAATATATGTTAATCAACAATTATCAGTCCAGAACATAATAATAAAAATAACACTGGTGAAGTAGGAATCTACGAAGTAGGATATATTTCGACAAAGAACACTTTAACCTATCTATAAAAAAATAGGCCATAAAAAATTAATTGTTGAAAAAAATGAATATTTTTAGATAGACAGAGGACTAGTGAGGGAGGCCTACTTCTAACCTGGCTCGTACAGTTTATTGTGGGGCATCCGGGTGGAGTTATGGTTCCGATCTTCCTGTCCTTACTGTCCACACACCAGCAGTGACCCCTGTGGGCACGTGGCACTGCTTGCTGCGGCCTGGGTACTGACCCTCCTCACACATGATGGATGAAGGCTCATTATAGGACGAACACCACCATTTACGCTCTGAAGACTGTCTATGTGATGCTCACATGGGTCTTGGGAGCACTAGGAGCAACAAGATACCAGGGCTTGTTATTTCTCCATTACATCCTTTGAACAACACTTTTTTATATGAACGAAAGGGTTTTTGCGCAAGTTTAAGAGGTACCAAACTCTAAACTCAATAAAGTTTATCTGTTTTGATCATTAATATGGCAGAGTTAATATTGCCCATGTAAACCACAGGTGGTTTGACAAACCCTCGACCTTCCAAAACCGACATTTTTCCAAAGAGGAATGCAATTTGTCACAACAATAAGGGTATTCTCCACATGTTTCTGCTATCCTTTCTTAAACTCAGGGTAAGGGGCCTGTGTTCTCAGACACCTAGCTTGGGTACGGCGAATTTGTAATGGGATTTTTTAAAGAAATTAATAATTTTATTGAGCAAAGATGCATGAAATCGATCAAAAGTGACAGTAAGACTTTTACATTTTTACAAGAACAAGATGGTGTTGAAAATAAAGGCACTTGCTGTTGGAACTTCGATCATCAAACAATCATTTTCACAAAAATATTAAGCAGCACAACTTTTTTCAACACTGATAATAAGAAATGTTTTTAAGCACCAGATCAGCATATGTGAATGATTTCTGAATGATCATGTGACACTGAAGACTGGACTAATGATTCTAAAAATTAAGCTTTGCCATCACTTGAGTAAATAACATGATAATATTTCACAATATACAGTTTTACTGTATTTGAGCAAATAAATGCAGCCTTGATAAGCACAAGAGACTTCTTTCAAAAACAAAATGGTACAAATGCATATCTGAATGTCACTGTAACGCTTTGAAAAGGATGCAATGCAAATTTTTGTGAAACACAAATTATTATTATTATTATTTTTAAAAATCGTATTCATCTCAAACTTCTTAACAGTAGTCCATTCCAAACAAAAAGAGTAATTGCAACAGATCCCATGACAATTAATTAATAAAAAATAAATAGAAATATTATTTAAATGACTTGGAGAGAGAGGACTGTGACAAAAATAAATTTCCCCAAAAATAAAAGTTCCTGTAGACCAGAGATGCCCAAACCAGGGCCCACAGGCCCAAGATGGTCCACAAGAAGGTGGAAAAAAGAGGAAAACATGCTATTGAAGCATATCTTTATTTCTATTCTTTTACATGTTTTGTTGCATTGTTTTGCATTTAATTATAGAAAAAAATTATTAAATTAAAAAAATTATAATAATACAAAAAAAATCTATTTTAAAATAATATAGTTAGATATAATGCAAAGTATATTTTCAATTAAATGTTTGGCCCTTCATAGTAAAACGTTTGGACACGTCTGCTGTAGACTACTTCTTACCTGGCTCGTCACAGTTTATTGTTGGGGCTCCGGGTGGAGTTCTGGTTCCCGCTCTCTCCTGTCCTCTACTGTCCACACACCAGCAGTGACCTGTGGACCCGTGGCACTGCTGCGGCCTGTACTGACCCTCCTCATCACACTGAGGGATGAAGGCTCCTATCAGAGGAACATCACCATCTCTGCTACGAAGACTGTCTCTGTGCTGCTCACAATGGGTCTTGGGACGCACTTGGAATAGAAAAGAGTTTGTTATTCTCCCATCACACCCCTCAGTACAAAAATCTTGCAGGTGGTTCTGACAAATTTCAACCTCCCCTTAAGTATTTTATTAGAAATGAACAGTGTTGTTATTCGTAACTAAAATGGAAACTTTTCTGAATGTGCTAAAATTACTTGAACTGAAATAAAATATAATTAAGGCTATATAAATATATTTAAATAGAAATAGAGCAAAAAAGGCAAAAGCACATAAGAAAATTGCTAAAACTTAAATTAAAATTAAAATAATTTTAAAATAAAAACTGAAAACAAAATATAAAATATTGAATAAGTACTTAATATATTGTAATAATAAATATAAGTACCTAAATAATAATAAAATAACACTGGTGGAAGTAGAATCTAGAATTTAAGGATATATTTCGACAAAGAACAATTTCTACCTATCTATAAAATATACCATAAAAATTAATTGTTTAAAAAAATGAAATATTTTTTAGAATAGGACAGATGACCTATTGAGGGAGGCCTACTTCTTACCTGGCTCGTCACAGTTTATTGTTGGGGCTCCGGGTGGAGTTCTGGTTCCCGCTCTCTCCTGTCCTCTACTGTCCACACACCAGCAGTGACCTGTGGACCCGTGGCACTGCTGCGGCCTGTACTGACCCTCCTCATCACACTGATGGATGAAGGCTCCTATAGGACGAACACCACCATTTCCGCTCTGAAGACTGTCTCTGTGCTGCTCACACTGGGTCTTGGGACGCACTAGGAGCACACAAGATACACAGGGGATTGTTATTTCTCCATTACACTCCTTTGAACAACCCTTTGTTTATATGAAACGAAAGGGTTTGCGCAAGTTTAAGAGTTACCAAACTCTAAACTCCAATAAAGTTATTATCTGTTTTGATCATAATATTGCAGATGTTAATATTGCCCATGTAAACACAGGTGGTTTTGACAAACCTCGACCTTCCCTAAAATCCTACATTTTTCCAAAGAGGAATGCAATATGTCTACAACAATAAAGGTGTATCTCTCCACATTTTTATGCTATCCTCCTTAAACTCAGGGTAAGGGCCTGTTTTCTCAGACAACTAGCTTAGGTCGAATTTGTACTGAGGATTTTTTTAAAGAAATTAATAATTTTATTGAGCAAAGATGCATGAAATCAATCAAAAGTGACAGTAAAGACACTAATAATGTTACAAAAGATTTCTATTTCAAATAAATGCTGTGCTTTTGAACTTTTTATTCATCAAACAATCCATTCCACAAAACTATTAAGCAGCAACAATTGGTTTTCAACATGATTAATTATAAGTAATGTTTCTTGAGCACCAAATCAGTATATTCTAATGATTTCTGAAGGATCATGTGACACTGAAGACTGGACTAATGATTCTAAAAATTAAGCTTTGCCATCACTTGAGTAAATAACATGATAATATTTCACCATATTACAGTTTTTACTGTATTTGATCAAATAAAGGCAGCCCTTGTTTAAAATATATAAGACTCTTTCAAAACCAAATAATGTTAAAAATGTATAGCCTGAATGCACTGTCAGTCGCTTTGGATAAAAGCGTCTGCCATGCATAAATTATTATTATTAGTCTTTAAAAAATCTTATTCATTCCCCAAACGTTCTAACAGTAGTCCATTTTCCCAACAAAAAGAGTAATGGCAAAAAGATCCATGACAATTAATTTAATAAAAAAATAATAGGAAATATGAGTTAAATGACTCTTGGGAGAGAGGGACGGTGACAAAAATAAGGTTCCCAAAAATAAATTTACGGTAGACCAGAGATGCCCAACAGGGCCCACGGCCAAAGAGGTCCACAAGAAGGTGGAAAAAAGGGGAAAACAGCTATTGAGCATTCTTTATTTCTTTATTTTACATGTCTTGTGCAATGTTTTGCATTTAATAAAGAAAAAAATATAAATTAAAAAATTCAAATGATACAAAAAAATCTATTTAAAATAAATATAGTTAGAGATATGCAAAGTATATTTTCAATTAAATGTTTGGCCCTTCATAGTAAAACGTTTGGACACGTCTGCTGTAGACTATTTCTTACCTGGCTCGTCACAGTTTATTGTTGGGGCTCCGGGTGGAGTTCTGGTTCCCGCTCTCTCCTGTCCTCTACTGTCCACACACCAGCAGTGACCTGTGGACCCGTGGCACTGCTGCGGCCTGTACTGACCCTCCTCATCACACTGAGGGATGAAGGCTCCTATCAGAGGAACATCACCATCTCTGCTACGAAGACTGTCTCTGTGCTGCTCACAATGGGTCTTGGGACGCACTTGGAATAGAAAAGAGTTTGTTATTCTCCCATCACACCCCTCAGTACAAAAATCTTGCAGGTGGTTCTGACAAATTTCAACCTCCCCTTAAGTATTTTATTAGAAATGAACAGTGTTGTTATTCGTAACTAAAATGGAAACTTTTCTGAATGTGCTAAAATTACTTGAACTGAAATAAAATATAATTAAGGCTATATAAATATATTTAAATAGAAATAGAGGAAAAAAGACAAAAGCACATAAGAAAATTGCTAAAACTTAAATTAAAATTAAAATAAAACAGAAAATATAAAAAAAACTAATAACAATATTAAAAGTACTACTCTATGTTAAACACTATAATACAATATAAATAATAATAAAATAACACTGGTGAAGTAGAATCTAGAATTTAAGGACATATTTTGACAAAGAACAATTTCTACCTATCTATAAAATATGCCATAAAAATTAATTGTTTAAAAAAATTAAATATTTTTTAGAATAGGAAAGATGACCTATTGAGGGAGGCCTACTTCTTACCTGGCTCGTCACAGTTTATTGTTGGGGCTCCGGGTGGAGTTCTGGTTCCCGCTCTCTCCTGTCCTCTACTGTCCACACACCAGCAGTGACCTGTGGACCCGTGGCACTGCTGCGGCCTGTACTGACCCTCCTCATCACACTGATGGATGAAGGCTCCTATAGGACGAACACCACCATTTCCGCTCTGAAGACTGTCTCTGTGCTGCTCACACTGGGTCTTGGGACGCACTAGGAGCACACAAGATACACAGGGGATTGTTATTTCTCCATTACACTCCTTTGAACAACCCTTTGTTTATATGAAACGAAAGGGTTTGCGCAAGTTTAAGAGTTACCAAACTCTAAACTCCAATAAAGTTATTATCTGTTTTGATCATAATATTGCAGATGTTAATATTGCCCATGTAAACACAGGTGGTTTTGACAAACCTCGACCTTCCCTAAAATCCTACATTTTTCCAAAGAGGAATGCAATATGTCTACAACAATAAAGGTGTACCTCTCCACATTTTTATGCTATCCTCCTTAAACTCAGGGTAAGGGCCTGTTTTCCCAGACAACTAGCTTAGGTCGAATTTGTACTGAGGATTTTTTTAAAGAAATTAATAATTTTATTGAGCAAAGATGCATGAAATCGATCAAAAGTGACAGTAAAGGCATTCATAATGTTACAAAAAATATATATGAAAATAAGGCTGTGCTGTTGAAACTTTCTATTCATCAAATGTATCATGGTTTCCACAAAAAGTATTAAGCAGCACAACTGTTTTTCAACACTGATAATTATAAGAAATGTTTATTGAGATAAACTCAGCATATTAGACTGATTTCTGAAGGAGCATGTGACACTGAAGACGGGGACTAATGATTCTAAAAATTAAGCTTTGCCATCACTTGAGTAAATAACATTGTTATAATATTTCACAATAATACTATTTTACTGTATTTTTGATCAATAAATGCAGCCTTGGTAAGCATAATAGACTTCTTTCAAACAATACTGGTACAAAATTGCATAGCCTGGAATGCACTGTAAGTCACTTTGGATAAAAGCGTCTGCTAACTGAATAATGTATATTATTATTCTTGTAAAAAATCGTTATCATCCAAGTTCTAACAGTAGTCCATTCCAAACAAAAAGAGTAATTGCAACAGATCCCATGACAATTAATTAATAAAAAATAAATAGAAATATTATTTAAATGACTTGGAGAGAGAGGACTGTGACAAAAATAAATTTCCCCAAAAGTAAAAGTTCCTGTAGACCAGAGATGCCCAAACCAGGGCCCACAGGCCAAAGATGGTCCACAAGAAGGTGGAAAAAAGAGGAAAACATGCTATTGAAGCATATCTTTATTTCTATTCTTTTACATGTTTTGTTGCATTGTTTTGCATTTAATTATAGAAAAAAATTATTAAATTAAAAAAATTATAATAATACAAAAAAAATCTATTTTAAAATAATATAGTTAGATATAATGCAAAGTATACTTTCAATTAAATGTTTGGCCCTTCATAGTAAAACGTTTGGACACGTCTGCTGTAGACTACTTCTTACCTGGCTCGTCACAGTTTATTGTTGGGGCTCCGGGTGGAGTTCTGGTTCCCGCTCTCTCCTGTCCTCTACTGTCCACACACCAGCAGTGACCTGTGGACCCGTGGCACTGCTGCGGCCTGTACTGACCCTCCTCATCACACTGAGGGATGAAGGCTCCTATCAGAGGAACATCACCATCTCTGCTCTGAAGACTGTCTCTGTGCTGCTCACACTGGGTCTTGGGACGACCTATAATGCAAATGAACCAGATATTATACACTGCAAAAAAATGCTTTTCTTACTTAGATTTTTTTTGTCTTGTTTCAGCCAGATATCGAAACAAATCTTATTTAAAATTCATTTCTTATATCAAGAAGGATTTTCTAGACAAGTAAAGATTATTGTCTTGTTTTCAGAAAAAAACAAGTTAAAATTAAGTGAGTTTTTGCGTTGAAATCATCTAAATAATCTGCCAATGGGGTAAGCAAAATAATCATGTTTTCTGTTTGAAATAAGATTATTTTTCTTACCCAATTGGCAGATTATTTTACTTGTTCTAAGCAAAAACTCACTTAATTTGGGACTTTACTTGAATAAAAACAAGTTAAAAACCAAATAGTTACAAGCAACTACAATTGTGAGGTGGCAATGGAAACCATCCAATGGTAGACGGTTGGCCAATGGGAACTGGAAAAGACCACGGAATGTTTGAGCACAAGGCCATGGTGTGTGGCACGGTGGTCACGACAACTCGTCCACATCGGCACAAACCACCAACAAAACAGCAATCACTCTAGAACCTCAACAAAAAAAAACAGCGCTTCTCAGGATGTAGTCCGAGTATTCTAGCTGGTGCCTGAAGGCTCCACACTCCCACATCCCGTCAAGACCAGGAGCGCGATGAACAGGCAGGAGAAGTAGTGTTAAACTGTCCGTCTGACCCACTGCAGCTCTCGCGTCTCCAAGCCCTACCTGCGCATAGTGGAACATGGGTTCATGTTTCAAAATACCTCCCTTCCCCCCGCATCTCTCGTTAACCAGACTCTCTCCGCACTGAAAAAACACTTCACCTACAGCATTCAGCGGATCGAGAATGAGCCTGTGTTTTACAACATTTAAAACCTCAGCAACCACTCACATCTCAATGACAGAAAGTAACTCAGGACTAGTCACATTAAATGCGAGCTGTTGTTTTAGAAGTAATATATGCGGCATGCTGCCAATAAATTATGTGAATAGTGCACAGTAGAGTAGATAGAAATAAACATTCACAACAGTAAGATTGCCAAATTGTTGTCACGTATGCACGTTAATGACACAAGCAACATCCAGTTTATTGGGAAACAAAGTTACACCATTCATTATGTTATGGCCAAGGGGTTGCAGTTATTTGAACAAATGCGTGAAACAGTAATATGTGAAAAAATTAGTACAATTTAAATGAACCGTTTTCTGTTTTAATATATTTTAAAATGTACTTTTTTTGAATAATTCCTGCAGCTATTATCTAGTCTCATTGTGGTTTTCTTATTATTTTCAATGTTGAAAACAGTTGTGCTGCTTAATGTTTTTGTGGGAACCATAATCTATTCTTTGATGAAAGTAAAAAATAATAAATAAATACATGTATTTGAAACCTTTTGTAAAATTATAAATGTCTTTACTTTCACTTTTGCACAATTTAATACATTCTTGCTGAAAAAAGCATAAATTATAGATAAAAGAAAAATTTTACTGACACACAAAACAGACTGAAAAGGAGGTATTATGCTTTTTTTTTTTTCAAAAAATCCTGTCAGTCTAAATAAATAATGATTCAAGAAATAGTACGTTATATGGATTTTCTATGAATAAAAATACTGTATTTTTCAGAAGTAGCTTATATTATATACAGATGCAAACAATGCGAAATACTGTTTTCTTTAAGATATGAACAAACATAACTTTTGGCCTTAGACTTGTGGCAAACGTATAATAAAAGGCAAAATGAAACACAAATATACAATAAGTAAATAAGTAAGAAAAAATAAATAATAATTTAAATGAATTATTAATTAATTTCTTTGGCTGGGAGTTCAATTTTCATAGTAATTGATATATGTATAATTGCATGACAGGACTTTTTTTTTCATTCAAAGCCGCCCAATTCCTGTTAAGCATTAAATATACATTTGCCTCTGAATGATAAATAAAAATATCTAATGTGGAATACACAAGTTTGGTAGAGTTGTGTCGAATCACAGACTGCACAGGAAATGAAGATGTTTCTTACCCTGGCATGTCCGACCGTCAAATCCAAACTCAAATCCGCTCTCACACTGACAGCGATGGCTTCCAGGCAGGTTCACACAGTAAGAATGAGCACCACAGGAGCTCAGACCTTCTGCACACTCATCCACATCTACAGAGAGAGAACAACTGCTCAATTACAACCCATAATGCTCTAATGTTAACCAATCACACTACAAGATTCATTGTTTTGGACTCTGGGTGTCTAAAAGGCTATAAGAGGTGCCTTGGTGTGCGGCAAGCATGTCATTCAGGTGCTGGAGAGATAAAGCATGCCTCGATCCTGCCGTTTGTGATGACAGAGGAAGATAGCGAGGGATGTCGTCCCTGTCGGAGCGCGTGGGAACAGGCCTGAGGCTCTGGGTGGGTTAAGAGCTGGTCAGCAGAACACCTGGTTTTGATCATTGCTAATTACAGGGAGGGTAAGGAACACACGGTCCCCCTCTCTCTCTTGATTTTTCTCTGCTCTCTTTCCTTGACCCCCTTATTATCTACTCTAGAGTGAAGAGTTCAGACAGGTGATAAAATGATCCTATAATAGGAACATGCCTGAAAACACACACATACACACTCACACAGCCGCACAGGGAAATCCAATTCATTCTGATGAATCGTTTTGTTTGGATGTTTTGTTCCAAAGAAACACTTCTAAAAGAACTGATTCACTGAATCAAATTAAATGAATGTGGTTACAAAATAAACAATCGCTCCCAATATTAATAATAATAATTACATTAATATAACTTATTCTGAAATATTCTTTCCAACTTTCCAGTTTTACTGGTAACAAAATACACATATATACTGATTTACAGAGATAAATCAGCAATAAGTCATTCATTTCCAATGAGAAAATAATATTTTTTTTTGTTTTATGGGCATGTCCAGTGATGTAACAATGCTGAGAAAAGTGCAACTTTATGAAAATGAGCTTTATAAGCATAAAAGAATTATGCACCAAAAAATGTAATTGTCAAATTTGAATCAATTTGTTCCAAACAACCAGTTAAAATGAACAATTAACTAAATCAAATAAAATGTATTTATACATTTTAATTGTTGTAAAATTGCTGTTTAGCGTGGAGTTTCCAATTAGGTTGCATCAGGGAATTTTTAACAACAACAACAACAACCAAAAATTGTTAACATTATTAATAATAATATTTTGAAAAATTATTTTAGTATTAGAATTAATTACTCCACAATATTCTTTCCAACTTGCAGTTTTACTTGTAAAATTTTTTTTATTTTTTATTAAAAATGGTGTGTTCAGCGATGTGACGGCTGAGAAAATAAGCTATTAAAAAATAAAGCATGGACAACTTTTTAAGAAATTGTTTAAATGATTTTGAATCATTCATCTCGTTTCTGATATTATGCAAATATGCACTGCTGTAGTTGTCAAGTCAAGATTACCTGTCAAGTTAGAAATATGACAGCTTAATTTTTAATAAGATGGCAATACATTCTATTTGTGATCAGTCTTTCAAAAGCTATTTATGCAGCCGAACAACAGCTACAAGCTTTCTTTTGCTTTGTGAATCAGTTCAACCAAATCACTAAATCAGAATCGACTCAAAAACACAATTTGATCTCAAATCAGACATCCTTACGTCTCTACATCAAATATCATCTGGAATAAGGGTCTCAAGAAAAAAAAACGCACATCTGTATGTGTACATAGGTAGTTTTCTGGAGGGGAGGTGCGATTTGCTCTCCCCCCTGTTCAAAAGAGGAAATATCAGGTGGTCTGAGCCCCCCAACTAGCTTAAAGCTGAGGATGTGGCCTCTGCGTGTGCAGCTCAAACAGAAACGCCACAGCAATGTGTCTTCGCTTACAATTCTTCCCCAGACTCACCGCAAGCCCACAGATCTCCCACATTCCACCTAAAGATGCATGGCTCTAATGAAGGAAGGCGAAGGTTTTGGGTTATCCCTGAAGTTTTCCAGACCCTCGACTGATTAAACAGAGTGTCAAGGACCTGGAATTGGATTTACAGCTCAAGTGTGTGTGTTTGTGCAGGGAGATATTTCCATATAACTTCTCTTACCATAACAGTTGTGACCATCTCCTCTGTAACCTGTGGCGCATTGGCACGAAAACAGCTGTCCCTCGCCCGGCACACACTGTGCAGTTGTGTCACAGTCATGATTTCCAGAGTAACAGGGATTTACATCTTCTGGCTCTGGGTCTCCAGCTGTGAAAAGATGTGAAGGCAAGCAAATTATAAATAGGAATGCAACAAACTGAGCTAATGTCACTACAAATAACTTCTTATGCAATCTCCATGGATCTCAACTGGATCAGTCCCATAGAAAGCAAATCAAAGTGAAACACTTCTATAAAAGGGGGGCAATAGAGTTCATTAGTTAAGGCACGTTCACACCAAGGATGATAACAGTAAAGTTTTTAATAATTGTTAATCTTATGAGAAGAAGGAAGTCCACACCATCACTATAATGATAATGACACAGAGGAACAATATTGCTGAAATCACTTTCAGAATAATTTTGTTTCCAGCTGATGAACAATAAAAACACTGACAGCCAATCAGAATCCACCCAACTTTAAAGAGCTTGAGCATTCAAAGCGGCAGATAATAACCAGATATAAACATACAAAGCAATATTATTGCTAGAGGAATCATTTTAGCTGAAAGCAACTGTTGGAAGACAAAATTTTTTGCATCTTGCTTCACAAGATGATAATTGATGGACTGGAGTCATGAGGATTACTTGTGGATTATTGTGATGTTTTTATCAGCTGTTTGGACTCTCATTCTGACGGCACCCATTCACTGCAGAGGATCCATTGAAGAGCAAGTGATGTAATGCAAAGTTTCTCCTAATCTGTTCTGTTGAAGAAACAAACTCGTTGCATCTTGGAGGTCCTGAGGGAGAGTAAAATTTCTAAAAAAACTATTCCTTGAACTGTTTACCGAAAAGTTCACAAGGGAATCAAAATAGGTTCTTCTATGGAATCGCTGCAAAAATCCCCTTTCAGATCAGAATCTCTGTGTATAGTGAGTTGTGCCAGTTTATAATACTGATTGATTGCATTACTGTTTATTCAAGATACTAAACTAACTCACCAATGGGGAATATACACTGGAAATGTGACTCACTGATGAATGAGTCACTGCAGATGTTTTAAAAACCTCCAGCCAAAATCAGCATCCCGAGTGGAGGCTTCGTTAAAAATGACAAATTTTTTAAAAACTGAGCGAACTTTACTACTACAACCATCACAGCCAGAGGGAATTCAACAGACATGACTATTCTGAGTGATGTTATAAAACCACAGACCTTGAGTAATGAGGGTCTTTGTGATAAACGTGCATTCAAAGGTGTTAACATATGGAGAGGTGTGAACACTTTGCTTAACGACAAACCTATACGATTTCAAATGGTCTTTAAATTTGACCTTGGAGGTCAAAGTACTTGACCTGGAAAACACAACACCTTTAAAAGGGTCTTAAGGGTGGTCCACACACCATTACCAAACCTCTAACTCCAAGACAACAGGACTTCATTGTGCTCATACTCATACGGCCTACCATCAGGGACCCATTGTTGGGACCCTTGGGCCAAGCGGACCACCTTCACCCCCACCCAACGCCTACTCATCTCACATTAAAAACAGCTTGATTTCCTCACCCCAGGCCAGGGACCAATTTGGCCAATTATCAAAGGCAGACAGGAAGACTTTTGTTTGAAGTGAGAGAGAACGAGAAAGAAGGTCCCCTTTAAAGTGACTCCACGGGAGGGGGAAAAGTGGAGAGAAACTACAGGACAAACGTTGCCAAAGTGGGTCGGGGGGTTCTTTTCAACTTTGTGCTAATTAAAGGGACAGCGGCACACCAGCGAGGCGGAGCGCTGGTTAACACAAGACTTTGAGGAAAACGAAGGGGGTGGATGGACCAGGTGGGAAACTGCTGTTGCGCACGGGAGAGAAACACTCCTCGTATAGTTCACACAACAATACTTATCTCAAGAGTGTGTGATGGGGGGTTTTGGAACTCAGACCCATTAAAGGTGTACGGACTTGTACCAGAAGAAACAGAATTCGACTGACTGACCTAACACACTGACCATCATTGTTCTAAAACATCATCTAAACAAACCCAAAGCTCATATATAATTTGATTTACACAAGCAAGACATGTTTCTAGATCAACATCCATCCATGCTACTAAAAAATGTTGGTCAGCTTAAGCATAACAATGTTCATGGTTAATTAATCTTAAAGCAGAATATTTTCTTTCAATCCTGTATACAATGTTTATTTAACTGAAGAGATAATTTATGAATGTAGAAGTTATTTTATGTTAACCTGCACTGTGGGTAATAAAAGCTTTGATATCAACAGAATCAGGTACTTGTGTTTGAGCATCATTCTTCATGAAATAAATAAATTGAATTTAATTGAATTGAACTGAATTAAATTGAATTGAAATGAAATAAAAATAATAATGGTGGTGCCAGAATGGAAGTCTTAACTTTCAGGTAAAATAGAGATATTGCTTTTTTTGCTAGAAATTAGTTTAACCAGCCTGGAAAATACAGTTTGATTTGGTGCAGAAGAAGCAGAATTAATCATATCATCGATGTATGCGTGATTACATTGTTTCAAGCATTCCTGTAGCTCAAACATTAGATCATGATGCTAACAATGCCAAGGTCATAGGTTTGAATGCATGAACTGACAAAATGTAAAACCTGGAAGGCATAGATAAGAGCTGTATTTGCATGACGAGAAACAAGATTCTAGGGTGTTACCAAGATGGCAACCAAGTGAACTGACTTTGGCCTGAACGAACTCCATCAGCCCAGGTTGTGTGAAAAAACATTACCAACCACATGAAACACTTACAGCTGGTCTGAAATGACTGAGAACTGAGATCCAGCTCTTCATATTCACAGTCAGCAGGACCAAAATGACATGATATACGGTCACATATAAGCGTATGAATCCACCTCAGTCTAATCTAATATCTTAGATGTGTCAGCACTGGTCTAATTACCATACGTCAGTTGTGCCGGACACACTGGACAGACAGTGGCAGCTGTGTTTTCCAGCCTCGCCCAGAGGCCATGCATGGCTCTCTTGGGAACAGGGATTTCCCGGGGTATCCTTCTGTTCCCACAACATTATTCCACAACTATTCCTCTACCCACCACCCAGTTATGAATACTTTGTCTGAGTGAACATAATAGTAACAGCAGTATGAGATTCATCACCCTCACTATATAGGCTATATATCAACATCTGGAAGAGATTGTACTCAACAAATACTAAACACTCTAAGAGCGCATGATCTGGCAAAGAAACAACATATTAGGTGACGAACCACAGTTCATCTTATTATTTGCCATAAAATCCAGCAACTAGTTCCTATAAAATAAAATAAATGGACATTATTATCCTACATAATCCAATTTAAAAATAAAAAATGAATGAATTAATTAATTAATTGATTAAAAAACTCTAAACTCACACATTATAAAATCCACAAGTGAATTTGGCAATCACAACATTATAATGCACAGTATGAAATCAGTTATTCATTTTTGAGATTTACTAAAGATTGTAAGATTAACTTCAAGTAAGCATTAGATGACGATAAAGGTAATCTAAATGTACAAATAGGGGAAATTAGAATGAATAATATCCAACATTGTTATTTTGAATTAATAAATAAAAATCTAAACGTTTTACCTAATAGCCAAAGTGGCTCTGATATATCATGTATTCCTACTTTAAACAGTTTTTTCAGCTTCAAAACAATTCACTTCTAAAGTTTTGATGATATATTGGCCAGTCCAATTTGAATTCAGGGCTCAAAGTAGTCAAAATTACCAAAATGAACATCTCTACCTCTGACAATACACTCTTGGATATTTTTTTTGTAATCATTTTTTATCCTAAATTAGGCTTAGCTTTTGTGTTTATCATCTAAGGGTGAAGAGTAAATTCTTTATGATGCAATGCAGGGATGTTCTACCTTCACATATAAACTTGCAATCCATTGTGAACGAAAGGAAGGCCACATCAGGTTTTGACGATTGTGCAACGTCAGGAAACTGGATCTTATTCTGCCCACTGACTAGATACAACACAGCTGGTGATATGCTCATCCCAACCCCACTTATCATCCTAAAGTCAACATCTACAGCACCAGCCAGGAACCAGAGGGCCATACAAAGCACCGTCGTCCCACTAAAACCTCTTTTGGGAACTACACAGCCTTACAAGGTCACAAATCGAGGGGCTAAAAAGAAAACGTTTGATTTATTCCTTAAGGGAACTCGCTGGATAAAGGGATTTGTTACAAACTGCACACACAAAGCCCTGTAAAATGCCACAGGCTCACTTCACAGACATAGTTCATTTAAAGTGCAATCCTCCTCTCTCTGGTGGTAGAAAGCAGCAGGTGGTTCGGGGTGGTTATCTTAGAACTCCTATTTTGCATTATGGGAAGGCAGCTGAACTCAAGCCAATGTAAGTCTTGTGTGAGAGCCAGACATCTCATTGCCACATCAGTCAGCACGTTAATAAAGAAACTATGCCAAAAATGAGGGTTGGTCTAAATGAAGGACGAGCAGGAGGCCATATATAGGGAGACCACGTAAGGAAGATTTTATGCAGATTTCTTTTCCCACAAAAATTGAGAAGACGACACCAAAATAAACAAAAGATGGGCTTTTCCCACACTTGAAACTGTAAAGCTGGTGTAATTCCAAACCCCGAGTTTATATAAGCCTGGGTTATCTTGTAACATGTTTCACATAGTTCACCCTGGGAGAGTAATTAGTCGTGGGTAGTTAGGTTTCAAAATTCAGGTCCTGAAAATTCTGAAAAATGTTTCAGAATTATTTCCTTATGTTCTTATTTGCATATTAATTTGAATTGCATATTAGTTTTGAAAAACTCTGAAATAACTGCTTGTCGAATGGTGAAAGTGTCACTATGTAAATCAGCTTCTGAAACACTCAACAAAAACAAAGCAAATACAACAACAACAAAAATACAAGCTCAGCATATGAACCTTACTGTAACTGCACAAAGCTCCGGAATAATTAATTAGCCAAGAATTGAGGCACTTTGCAATTGGTTGTCTGCTGCTAAACACAATACTTTTGGCTTTGCAATCCAGGGTTAAAAGATATGCTAACCCTCTTTAAAAAAATAAAGTAGTCTGAACCCAGTGTTTTTTGAGACCAACAAATGACTAAAAATACAGATTCTGTCAAATTAAAAATGTTGCTTTAGAAATCTCATTCTTATGTTTCCAAGCTAAAAAATGCAAATCTAGCTCAAACAAGCTAGCCATTTCCAAACTGGTTTATATTGGCATGTGCTGGGACCTCATGTATAAAACTCTCCGTAGATTTCATCCTAAAAGTGTATGTACTCTTAAAAGCTAGATTTTGCGTACACACAAAAGTTACACCAGAACCTGCGCAAAAATCCCTTTATAAATCCCAGTCAGGGAAAGATTGAGTGTACGTGCATCTCCACCCCGTCTCCTCCCCGAAATAACCATATATGGAGCTTACAACGCCAAATTTTACTATGCATAATCTTAGCTGCATATCATTTCCATGCATATTCCCATCCACGTGACATCATGTTTAACGTTAAAGGTACAAGATGTTAAGGAAATATGAGATACGGACTAAATGCCATTTGCCAAAATCATCCAGAATGTTTTAGAAGAATATATCAAAATATCCATTTTGGCGCATCACTGACAAAGTATTTCAAAAAGGAAACACGCAAATCTTACCTTTCTTTTTTATTTTCAAGTTGTATCCTTCAAATACAGTGGTATTTTTCATAATGTTGTGGAGATGCCTTCACACCACATCAACAACTCAGTGCAGCTGAGGTTGTTACATTAGTTATTACTTAATGGACAATGGACCATTTCCACCGAATCCGCCAGGTCCGCCATACTACTTGAAGTAAGTGTGCTATAGTTTGGGGGATCCTTGTTCGCGCTAAAAATTTCTCATTATTACATGAGTCTGTGTTAGTTTAAAATATGAATTATTTTATCGCCACTCCCGCTGTCATTAAACATTGCATGCCACAGGAACAGTGATTAAGGCATCAACTACAAATGTTGGGGTTTCCAAAATTTCATATAGCCAATTTTGGTTTTTAACTCTGTGTAATGATTTATTGTAATTTCAGTGTATCTCCATTAATGACCCGAGTGGCATATTTAAGTAAAGGGTATACGAAATGAAAAGAGTATATCGATGTTAAAGTGGTCATATGATGTGATTTCAAGTTTTTTTCTTTGGAGTGTTACAAGCTGTTGGTGAATAGATAAGATCCCAAGTTGCAAAGACTAAAGTCTCAAATCCAAAGAGATATCTTTATAAAAGTTAAGACTCATCCACACCTACTAAAACGGCTCGTTCTAACACGCCCCCACATGTCTACGTCACGACATGGGAAGATTTGCATAATGCCGCCCAAATGTTCACGCAAAAGAAAGAAGGTGTAACTTTTATTCACGCTGTAGTATTGTTTTTGCCACCGCCGCCATGTCGTGAAGGAGCTGTGTGTTTCATTGTGAAAGGAAAATACTTTGTTTGGCGTTCCAAAAGAGGACGATATCCGCTTAGTCATGCATGGATCTGATCCGTGCTGGTCGCTGAGGGAAATACATCAACTTCGCGTTGTGGATCACCGGATCGGCTTCCACCGTGAACGAAGCGGAGTCCAGCCCAGGGTCATCACATGTGTTTGCCGCAAGCCCGATACGGCGCAGCGCAGTTTAAAGCGCCCCATGGATCGCCTTAACTCAAGGCCGCCGTGTGTGAGACGCTGTGTGTTTCGTTGTGAAACGAAACTACTTTGCTTGGCCTTCCAAAAATGGACACGACTAGAAATCAGTGGTTAAGTTGTATTTTACACAATGTTCAGAACAGTTCAACCCAAATATTCATTTTATGGAGGGGGGGAGGGACTGTTTGCTGGTAGAGTAGACTACAATGCGGCTGTTCTGACTCACAGACTGTATGTACGTTTTTTTTATATTTAAAGAATTGCCACTGACGATTCAAACGCGAGTATTGAGCAGTGTAAAGTAGCGCTTGTTGCTTGTCCGTGCTCCGATCACAAATGCAGACGTGGTTTTATGTTTATGAGGCGCGATGCAACGCAACGCGTAAGAAGACAGTATAAGTCATTATAGTCAGTAATTATGTCCCCACTGGTTGCAACAAATGCCTCGTTTATAATGGGTTTTAATGTTTTTGTCTCGTTGCTCCGGCCGGACACGGCATCACAGTATGGTAAGGGGCGAAAATTTCCGTCACACGCTTGAGGGATTCGGCCAATCACAACACACTGGATAACTGGCCAATCACAGAACACCTCGCTTTTTCAGAATGATGAGCTTTGTAAAATTCGACACGTTTCAGAAAGGCGGGGCATAGAGGTAAAACAATAATGTACAGTATGTGGAAAAAAAAAAATTTTTTAATGTGTGTTTTTGTACTTTCTAAACCGCACACACATGCAGTACACCAATAGTACAAAATAATGTTTCTTTTAGAACATTCTATGACATCATTTAAAATCCTTGTTTACTTCATTACTTTTCTCACTCCAGGAAAAAGGGTGCATATGCACAGTCAAGAGCATCCAAACGGTGCGCACATATTTACGCCAAGTTTATTTTTTATAAATCCAGATACGTGCGTGGAAAACAGCGTACGCAAACGTTCATACATGAGGCCCCTGGTATAGCAGATGGACCAGGATAATTATGGTGTTTACCAGCATAGTTGGTGAAGCTGGTTGGCCATGGACATTTTACTAAGCTAGCCTATCTATTTTCTAAATGCATGTTATAGATCTTATTATAAACAATTAATCCATACACAAACGATAGACTTCTCTCTGGTAACATATGCTGGACTTCTCCAAACAATTTGTCTGTTTAAGATCTGTCACTACTTTCATTTCATCCTGACTGGGACATCAGCACATTCATATCAAAAACAAAAACAACAACATACTGTATAATAGTGACTAGAAATTTTGATGTTTCCATCAGGATATTCATTCCCTATGCTGGCAACCTACCTCCAAGAGGGCCGATTTTGTTGGTGATGGCGTATCGAAGGATGCGCTCTTCTTTGACATACATAACAAATATGCGCTCCATTCTCAGTTCCAGCGTCTCCAGTCCGCTGCGGGGCCCGTGAGTGCAGTCCCTGTATGTGATGTTCTGTTTGACCTGGAAAGTGTGGGTCTCTGCTCCATTTTCAGCTGACACGACTGTAAACTCACGCACGGATGTGGAGGTAATCACTGGGAACAGGAAAAAAGGCAAGAGTTTAAAAGAAAGCAATTCACAGCAAACTTTGGGCTTTAATTCTAGACCCAAAATCCCACAGGATTTGATTGTTAAGCAACCTCATGTTGCATCAAGATCAGACACTGCTTCCTCTGAAAGGAAGTAGAGGAGACGGGAGACGTCACAAGATCTTTTTTTTAGATTCAAGATTCATTTTTTATAGCTAAGCCATTCTCCACAACCCCATGATTTATACCATTTAAAAGTTTGGGGTTGATAAAATTTTATATGTTTTTGAAACCTTTTTTATGCACACCAAGAAATTTATTTGATCAAAAATACAGTGAAAAAACAGTAATATTATAAAAAATTTTAATGTAAAATGCTAAATAATATCTTTTCGTGCACATGACCTTTCCGAAATTATTCAATATGCTGATCGTGCGCAGAAAACAAGAAGTTTGGCTGTTTAATATTTTTAAGGAAACTGTGAAAAGAACAGCATTTATTTGAAACAGAAACCATTTGTAACATTATAAATGTTTTTAATGTAACTTTTAATCAATTTAGTGCATCATTGCTGAACACAAATATAAATTTTTTAAAAGAAAAATTCTTACTGATCCTTCCTGAACTTCTGAATATTTGTCCTTAATTCATTGGTATATGTAACCCTGGACCACAAAACCAGTTATAAGTAGCACGGGTGTATTTGTAGCAATAGCCAACAATACATTGGTTGGTTCAAAATTATTGATTTTTCTTTTATACTAAAAATCATTAGGATATTAAGTAAAGATGATGATATTTTGTAAATTTCCTACCGTAAATATATCAAAACTTAATTTTTGATTAGTAATATGCATTGCTAAGGACTTCGTTTGGACAACTTTAAAGGCGATATTCTCAATATTTTGATTTTTTTTTTTTTTTGCAACCTTAGATTCCAGATTTTCAAATAGTTGTATCTCGGCCAAATATTGTCCTATCCTAACAAACCATACATCAATGGAAAACGTATTTATTCAGCTTTGATTTGCTTTCATTTAAAAAATTTACCCTTATGACTGGTTTTGTGGTCCTGGGTCACATATTGTGTAATTAATTAGATTCATTTAAGTTTAATATATTGACAGCCCTGGTAAATATAAAACAGAATATTTTTTTAAAAAATCAATAAGGAAAAACATTCTGAAACTGTATCAGGGTCATGAAACAATAATGTACAGATATATTTATTCCCCAAATACTTCCTACAGAACTTACATGAAGGATAATAATGGTAGGTGTCCTTAAATGGCTCCATCTGCACTGTGGCACCAGCAGGGATGAAGGGAACACTGCCCTGTAAATGAGTGTCCACGTTGAGGTAGTTCTGGGTATCCAAACCCATAGCTGTCTGGACGATGCTGAGACGCTGGTTACCGGGATAGAAGGTCACATCGGCACGGCGAGTGAATTCGGCACCTGCAAAACAGAAATGTTGGTTTTCAACATGATTAAAGGTCGTTAAAGAGCAGTGTTGTTGCTCACTCATTTTACTGCAAACAAATATCACGAAATAAGATCCAGATGGGGGCTGTGACCCTTATAATGGTGCTTGATGAACATATAGGTGTTTTTCAAAAAGAAAAAAACAGGCTTTTTCATACAAAGTGAAAACATATTATATAATGGAGCACCTGACTTAAATTAGGGGAAGTGGTTCAGTACATATCAGTCTAGCAAAGCCCTTGTGGGACTCTATTAGCGAGAACAAAACCTCTAAGCCTAAAATCTCTCAGCAGGAGGCCATATGTTTAACAAACATTCTACACCATAAAAGAAGTAGAAAATGAAGGCCTCACCGGTGATACTGAAGCCATTAAGGCTGTTTGGCAGCTCCAGGGCGAAGAGCCAACCAAAAAGACCTCCAATGGGGGCCACAGGCATGAGGGCCCAGCCCACTGGCTCTGGGACCTCACTGATGGCAGTGTACGCTCGTCCGTCACCCACCACGATGTAGGCGTGCAGGTCGATACTGTCCAGCGGCACTGCTGTGCCACCCACCAGTACAGTCCCTCTAACCTTTCCATTCACACGATGAGGAGCACCTGAGGACAACATGGAGATAAAAAATTTTTTTTTTACTTATAATGATCTATGCAAGTATGTGGATAGCTAAATAATTCTTTGAGTTGAGAACTAAATTTGAGAGGTCTAAATAAGGATTAAATGTGCTGAAATTCATAAAAAAAACAATATATTGCTGAAGGGATGACGTATTTTTAGGCTAGTTTGGAAGTTAGCATCACCCTGGTTCCCTTGACAAACAAGTCAATAGGATTTCTTTAGGACCTCAATCGGATTATTTTTAAAAAAATACGCTTTGTGACCAACAAAGGTTTATGATTCTCACACGTTTTGTTCATTAAGATAATCTTCATAAATAAACACAACTTTAGGACTCATATTTTACATCCCTATTTTGCTGTATGAAAAACGTTCTTTTGTGCTTGTGTGTTTGGAGAGTAGGGGTTTGGAAAGGTTTTGCCCATTTTCCACAAGTTGATTTGATTCTTTAGGGTCTTAATGAAAAGTCTATAACATACTTTGGTTTCAATTTCTCAATGGTAGTGTAAAACAACACCCTTTTTACCCTGTCAAAATCAGCTCTGTTTTCAGCAACCGGTTTTAGTCCATGTTGCTTTAAACGCTAATGAGCTCTGCTGACCCCTCCCCTCTCTTCCATGGGGTGACGAGCCGTTCTCATGATACTATTAACTTTAGCACGTTATTAGGAAAGGCGATTTGCAAAGATTCATAAAAGAACCTTATACTCACTTCTTCTGTAGGTGAGGCTGGATCACGAATGATTTGTGCAAACATAAACGCATTTAGGTAGATCGGGGTGCATTCCCTTCAAAAACAAACATAATCCATTGCGTCTTCAGTGGCTCAGATGTCGGGAGTAAATGACGACTGCTATGTTCATTATTACATCCAACAACAGAACACCTCAATCGCTTAGGAGACATTCTTGTCTACATCTGCTACGGCGTCGAAACAATGGAGGGCTGATGACAGCTCACTCAGGGCGGGTCCAAGTTAAAACGCCAGTGTCAGTCAACAATCATGGGAAGGGCCTGTCCCCTGAGATCGGCTCGATTTGAGAAAGGGGAAATGATTTAACGAGACTAAAAAAAAACACTGGGTGGATTTTTATCGTTATAGGGTGGTTGTGTTGTGTACACACACTGCCAACACACATTTCAGTTCAAACAACTTGTAAAAGTGCATGTCGCATCCAATGACCCCTTTAAGAAAAAAAAAACATTTGGAGGTATTTCTTTAATCTACAAACTGCTCTCAAAAGCTACAATTTCTCCAGTTACTCAGCTGTTTCAGAGTGGTTCCCTCACCGGCCACACAAAGCTCCTACTGTATACACATGCATATCCAACAGCTGAGGAAGCTTTTCCACTAAATATTTTCTCAGACACAAATGTCTGTCATTCAGCACAAGCCAGACTTGACTTTGAAACAGGGCTCAAGATTTCTTTCACACATAAGCATGGAGTCAATGTTCACAGGTAAATTACAGTCATACAAAGCCAATATGATATCATTGTCTTGAAAAGATCCTGTTCCTCAAGCCTCATGAGGGCCGCCGAATGATTCACTAGGGGAAATCCACTCAGGTTTTCCAAAAGATCAAGTGTTTCCGACATAAAACCTTCCACAAAATGGGTGTGGCAGCCACAACTCTTAATAAAAAGACTGTGGAATAAGTTGTGGGTATTACTGCAGCCAGTTAACACAAGCGTTCGCCAATTACAGACAATTAGCAGCCACTCGGCACGCAAGTGAAGCAGTCAGTAAAAGACAGGAAATAACTTTGGAATTTGCATACCTAAAACTGTGTGCCACATCAAAATGTTATCTACAAATTCCTTTGCAATACAAAAATATACATCTTTACTTTTAAAAATAGTGTGTTGGAAAGAGAAACACTGGTAATATATCCCCAGAGATGCACTGCAAATGTTGTTCATACTTTCAGAACAAGGTCATGTTATGTGTAGCTTTTACAACGGCTCTTTTTACAGCCCCAGTCTTACCGTTTGGCAGGCAGTGACGGCCGTTGCCGTAGAATCCTGAGTTGCAGTGACAGCAGAAGCCAGTGGAATAGTCTGTGCAGTGTGCGTTCTGACTGCACTGCTGCTGGAAACGCTCACATGTCTCTTTATTATCGGTTGAGTAATGGATCACTGCAGGAGAGAGCGGAAAGAGAGACAAATTGCTCTTATAGGCTAGTAAAGTCAAACTCAGTCATAAGTCATAGGTTAACTTCTAATACACAATCTTGAGTTCTCTCTGGATTGTTTAATAGATACAACTGAATAATAGGAAGTTACAATACTGAGTAAAATAATATATGAATCAAATTAATTGTGCATTAAAAAAATGGCAGACTTATAATAATAATACTTGCATGCATGCCCATGTTTGGGAATTTGAAAGTTTTTGTATTTAACTGAAATTCTTTTTGGCCATTAATGGTGTTTTGGAGAGAAGAGAAAAAATAAATGATTTTGTTGGTGTAAATGCTCAGCAAATTATGTGTCCATTTGCAAATATTAAAGTATATTTTAATTTGCAAAGCTAAAAGTGGTCTTAAGTGATAAAAAAATGTATGTAATATTATTCAGTGTATAATAATTATGGATATACTACTTGATAATCGCTAACAGTGTTATTTCAGTATTATTTATATACTTTTATTAATATTGTGAGTTATCATTTTAAAAATTTTTACGTTTTTTTTTTATTTTTAAACCGTACTAGATTTTAAGTTTTATTCATTTTATGTTGTCATTTTTTCCATTTAGTTTGTTGTTATTATTATAATATTTCTACTTTTTTGTTTTTTTTACCATTTTTATTTTTACAGAACAATTATTAAGTATTTTGTATTTTTTGCCATTTGTTTAGTTTTAGTTTTTTCTATTTAGCTTTTTTTCTTCATTTTTTATGTTGCCTTTTTTATTCTTTTTTTGTGTACGTTTTTCATGTAATATTTATATTTAGTTTTAATTAGGTTTATTTCAATTATAGAAAATACATTATTAGTTTTAAAAACAACACTGGTATCTAAACACACTAAGTAACATAGATTAGAAGTAAACGATGGCAGATGGCAACAGTTGCTAAAGTTCGATTGGTCAGTAACATTTTTAGGGTGGTGCTTAGCAAAGGTTCATTCGATATATTTCAGTATTGGTTATGGATCACAATCATTCAACTCTCACCTCCAGAGTCAAAGTCCACTTTCTCCTCAACACTGAACACTTGACCACCAGAAGGTGGGACATCCTTCACACGGTTTGGGTACACCTGCAGAATTGCGTGCTTTGGTAATGGCCGCTGGGGCTGGGTCACGTCCTCCGGGGGAAGATTATGGGGATCCGGCTGAGGAAAATCGCCTGGACCAGACTCTGAGGGCTGAGGGGGAGACTGACCAAGGGGCACCTCCTGGTTGAGACGCTCCAGTATTGAGGAGTCTTGCTCTGGCTCAAGAAACTCTGTTGTGGTGGGATCTTGGAAGTCAGGATCGATGGAATCATACTCTTCCTCATCTGTTTCTGTGTAGTCTTCATCAGGGAGCACAGCATCCAGGACTGGGGGAGCTTTGGTGAAAACAGCCTCATGCTGTGCAGGAACGACATTCTGGAAGGAATATCCGTTTCCAATGTGGAAGAGCCAAACTCCACGCTCTCCTATGTTTCCTTTTCTGAAGAGAGTTATAATATTACATAATAATATTATAATTTTAATCATGGCAATTAAAATTTAGTTAAAAATGAATCAAAGAAAAAATCTTTTAAAATTACTGTTTTATGATGAGATACAATAACAATAAAATACAAACAAAGATCTAGCAATATCATATAATATCTAAGGTACATCGAATATAAATTGTAATATGTATTCATAGAAAGTCATTAAAATGTATATCACAAAACATTTAAATGTTCTGGTTTTTCTGTGTTCATTCACTATGTAAGCAAGCTTTATTTTTTTGTTTTTTTTTTTCAGCAAGGAGGAATGCATTAACTTGGTAAAAGGGACGTAAAGATAATTATAATGTTACAAGACTTCAATAAATGTCTTTTTTCACTGTCTATCAAGTAAAAGACATCTGAACAAACTGTATCGTGGTTTTACTAAATCGCACAACTGTTTGTAATATTATAATATAAGTCAGCATCAATCCTCATATTACATGATTTCTGAAGGTAAAAGTAACTGACTGCTGATAATTCAGCACATTAATAAATACATCTTAAAAACCATTAAAGTAGCAAACCGTAACGTACGATTAAATGGGTAAAACGCTTTGTTTTTTGGTTTTGCTTTGATTACATAAATACAGCCTTGGGGAGCACGGTACGGTAGTGTATAAATACAATGTTTATGTTAAGTTTTTTTAGTGCTGTCAAACGATTAACCACGATAAATCGCATCCAAAATAAAAGTTTTTATTTACATAATATATATGTGTTGACGGTGATATATTTAGTATGTATATTATAAATACACACACATGCATGTATTAATTTCAGAAAAATGTTATGTTTATATATTAAATGTATTTATATATAATATAAATTATATGAATATAAAATACAGACATGTTAATACATGTAAATATTTTCAAAATATATATTGTATGTGTGTGTATTTATATATACATAATAAATATATACAGAACACACATATATTTTGCAAACAAAAGGTGTTATTTTGGATGCGATTAATCGCGATTAATCGTTTGACAGCACTACCTTTTATTTATGAAAAACACAAATTAATAACATTTAACAACAATCTAATAATAACATAATACAATTTTTTGTTTATTTCGGAGTAATTTTCTGTATTATTTCCAAAAGATAAAGTTATTTTATTTTAACAAAGCCCCATTTTAAAACAGTAATTCCTCTGATGCTTACTGGTAAAGGTTTTTGACGGACTGTTCATCACTGGTGACGCTGTAGTATGGCCCCTCTGTCCGGGAAAAGAAGAGGAAGGACAGCTCTCCTCTGGTGAAGCCCACACGAGCTGGAAGCTCAATTTCGACATAGTAAGATTCCTTGGGCCGTGTCCCAAAAAACTGCAGGCCATCCTCAGGGTATAGGAAGAGTGCATAAGTATCCTTCTCATTGTACGCAAGCACCACTTGGAATGTGTTTACCTTGAAGAGAGAAGACCATTACTCCAGAATCTGTGCAGCACTTTAGAAGGTAATAAAACTTTCTAAACATATCACCTGTAAATATTCCATTATATACTGTATATCTATCTAAAATAGTTTACTTAACTTCCTTCTCCTTACTTTTTGGCAAAGTGGTCTCTGATTTGTTTTCTGTGTATCTTAATCAGCACTGAAAACCTCTACCATCTAGAGCTTCAGCTGAAATCCAAATATGGTGTTTCTAACAACTTCACTGATTTTACAAGTCTAGTACCCACCATATGTGCCTCAGTACTGTCTCTTGCCCCCTTTTGTTGTTTTTCACACCTAGTTTTACTGCATTTAACAGATCACTAAAAACATTTTAGGAGCCTATAGTGTCACCCTTGGCCATGTCAAGTTATTTTAGTATTACTCATGTTATTTTAGTATATAGTCTACTCTTACATAGAATTATATACTATTATGGTATTTACAGTTTTTATTAGTATTCCGGAATTATAGCTGTAAATAGATTAAGATATATAATGTACAGTTGTGGTCAGAATTGTTGGTACCCTTGGTAAATATGATCAAAGAAGGCTGAGAAAATAAATCTGCATTGTTAATCATTTTGATTTTTTTTTTTTTTTTTTTATTAAAATAATCTACCTTTCATTGAAACTTAAAACAATGAAAATGGGGGGGGGGGGGTATCATTATGAAATAAATGTTTTTATCAAATACAAGTGGCACAATTACTGGTACCCTGTAAAGTATATTCCCATTCATATTTACAATTTTGAGCACACCAGGGTGATTATGAACATGAAATTATCCAGCCATGGCTTCCTGTTTTACAGGAATATAAATAGGAGGAAAAACAAAGGCCAAATTCCCTTAATCACTGATCACAATGAGTATAACCAAAGAATATAGTTCTGATGTGCAGCAAAAGATAACTGAGCTTCACATATTAGAAAGTGACTTTAAGAAAAGCGCTAGAGCAGTGAAAATTCCCATTCCACCATCAGGGCAATAATTAAGAATTTCCAATCAACAGAAGATGTTATGAATCTGCCTGGAAGAGGACATGTGTCTATATCATCCTAATGAACGGTGAGGAGGAGAGTTTGAGTGGCTAAAGACTCTCCAAGGATCACAGCTGGAGAATTGCAGAAAATAGTTGCGTCTCAGGGTCAGAAAACCTTTTTTAAAAAAAATCAAACAGCACCTACACAACAAAAAAATCATGGAAAAGAAAATCTCTCATCCAAAAACAATCCTAGCTATTCTGTGTCAGACAAGACTGGTGGAATTCACATGGGGGGACTGGTTCTATGGTCAATGTACTAAAATTTTGCTTTTTAGCAACAAAACACTCAAGACTGGGTTGGTGCAAACAGGGATAAAAGTTAACACAATGTGTACAATGAAATATGACGGCTGTTATTTTTAATGTTGTGGCCTATATTTCTCTGGAGTCCTGGAATCTTGTTATACATGGCATCTTGATCTATAAAATCCCAACAGATACAAACCTAAAAAGTGACCGACTCTGTTAGAGAATATTATACAGGGCCCTGTTGGATCTTCCAATTCTCTTCCGCCGAAAATAATAAAAACAAACCTTAAAAACAACACAACAATGGGTCACTGGGCACAAAACCAAGCTTCTGCTATGGCCATTCCAGTCCCCTGACCTGAACCCAATAGAAGATGAGTGTGGTGAACTGAAGAGGAAAAGCTGTGAATCTGAAGGGTCTGGAGAGATCTGGATGAAGGAATGGTCTCTGATCTCATGTCAGGTGCTCTCTAACCTCATCAGACATTATAGGAGAAAACTCAGAGCTGTTATTATGCCAAAATGGAGGTTTCAAAAAGCATTGAACAAAAGGGTGCCGTTAATTGTGTCCAAAGTGTATTAGAGAAAAACATTTATGTCAATGATATTTCACCCCATTTTAAATTATTATCCATTAACAATTTATAACAATGCAGATTTCTGTTCACAAACCTCTTTGTCATATTTACCAAGGGTGCACCAATAATTCTGACCACGAACTGTATATAGGGGGTGTGTGTGGTGTTTCATATGAATTTCGTTAAGCTGGGTATGCTTTGTCATTTCTTTAGTTTATTTCATTTGAATTTATTGCTACGTAGATTAATTTATGTCTTCACTCACCTTAAACACGTTTATTTTAGTAGTTGCTAGAACCGTAGTAATTTTTTATCTATTTTATTTATTTATTTCAGCTGTTTGCAACCTATTCTCATCGTAATGTAACGTAATTAACATATTTCAAAGGGAAATATGAGGTATAATAAGAGGCTTGGTGCATTTGCTGCAAACAAAAAGGGGAAGTTGCAGTACATTTTGCATTACATTTTGATTTAAAAATGAAAAATTTTTTCATTGCTAAATACACTACATATTAATGATGTACTGTTCCCCAATAAGACAAGAAATGTCTATTATGACTATAAACTGGGTCTATTTGGATTTCATGTTGATTTAAATGGATAGTACACCCAAAAATGAAACTTCATCACTCATGCTCATGTTGTTCCACACTTGTATAACGTTCTTTCTTTTGTGGAACATAAAAGAAGATATTCTGAAGAATGTTGGTAATCCCAAACAGGTTTTTTGAATTTGTGTCATTGACTTTAAGATGACTTTCTGGACAAAAAGTCAATGGGAACCGAAAAGGACTATCCCTTTAAGTAAGCTTTTCTAGCAAGACATCCTAATGACGTTTCAACACAGATATTAAGAAGCCCTTCCCCCTTTCCAGTCTCTCGCATACACACACAGAGGATGTGTGTGAAATTCCTCTCCTGTGTTTAGTAAACCAAGCTGTCCCCGAGTGGAGCCATCACCTCCACAAAACAACCCCCCAATTCCAGAGAGACAATGCTGCATCTGGCTTTCAGAGAGCCTCGGGCTGCCTCATTCCCCAGCATGCATCCCTCCTGAATCCCCTCACCCAACCCTGCTGCCTTCAGCTTCAAGCTCCTAATTGCAGGACCACACTGCCTCGAAGCAGTGCAGAAACACACCCATAAACAAGATTGTTTAAAGATGTTATAGTACCAAAAGAGGAATTAGGACCCCACAATGAAGGGGTCTAATTACTTGAGATGGTACTACATCAATACTATTATTATTATATACAGTATACTACTTTTCTGTAATTGTATTGTAATTGTATTATACTATTACAATACCATTACAGTACTATCAACTATCAGTACTATCAACATTATTACAGCATTTGTTTCTTCATAACGTCTTGATACTGTATATTTTAGATTATATATAAACTAAGTTTAGAATAATTAAGCTTTTGAAAGAATTGTTACATGATCCTTCAGAAATAATTCTAATATGCTAATTTGGTGCTCACTTATTAATAATGGTTCATATTATTATCAGCATTAAAAACTGCTTTTTGCTGCTTGATATTTTTTGAAAACCATAATATAATTTTCTTTCAGGACTCTTTGATGAATAGAAAGTTCAAAAGAACAGATTTTTTTTCTAACATTATAAATGTCTTTACTGTCACTTTTGATCCAATGTACGCACCGCTCTCAAAAGAATTCATTTTAACATTTTATACCAAGTTTTTAAATAGTGGTGAATCACAGTTTCCTCAAAAATTGTAAGCTTAAATATTACGTTTTTTCAACAATACTTAACAATAATTCACACTATTACTGTTTTACTGTATTTTTGATCAAATAAATGCAGCCTTGGCAGCCTTTAAAAACATTAAAGAATCCTAATCATTCCAAACTTTTGGCCTGTTTATTTTGATTAATTTCTTTCCTTTTTTGTTTTTATTATTCTATTGTACAATTCCTTCTGTCTTTTATCTCATAACTTGTTTTGTGCATGATTCTTCGGCAATACTGTATGTAAATAGAATTGTGCCAATAAAGTACTTTAAATGAAAAAATAAATTTATGAATCGGTACTATGAGTCCTCCATTCACGGAGTATCACCTCCATAAGCTCCTATTTCTTCAATCCATGAGACGTCTGCAGACAAACAGACATGTGGTGGACTGCAGGAGACACAAGGCTAGATAAAGTGGTTTAAATCCCAAAGGCAAACATAAAATATAATCTAGAGATTTCACCATTTAGACCCCCTGATCTTCAGCAAACTCTCTGTGGAGAGACGTAGTAAATCAACTCAAGGATGTGCTTTCTTCAAACAAGCCCTTTGGCCTAAAGCTCTTCTATTGCAATCAAGTCAAATTTAGTAAGCAAACATTGCTTAAGATAGTAAACAGTTCTGAAAGCATGCAACTCTTTAGTCAAGAAAGATGACTGCGGTTTGACTTTCCACCCTGTAACCCTGCATGAGCCAAACAGCAGGAGGCCAATAGTATTGAGCTAATTTATCACAAGGATTAAACATCTAAATGGGGAGTATCTATTTTTATGACAGCTTGAATGCCATACTAGTATTTAGTATATCCTTTGTGACATTTAGCTTTGACTGTGATGATATACAGTATATTGTAGCATGTAATACTGTATATACTGTACACTCTAAAAAATGCTGGGTTAAATATAACCCAGCGCTGGGTTAAAAAGGGACAAACCCAGCTATTGGGTTGTTTTGACCCAGCGGTTGGGTTGTTTTGACCCAGCTATTGTGTTGTTTTGACCCAGCTATTGGGTTGTTTTGACCCAGCGGTTGGGTTGTTTTGTAATAGTGGCTTTTATTATTTGCATTTAGCATTGTTCTTTCTCTGAAAGTCTATCAGAGCATCCACCAGTTGTGAGCCAGTGCCATAGAGTAAATTCCTGACAGATGGAGGGAAATTCCTGATAATATTTACTCTGAGAATACAAACATGAACATGGCCTTACGCCACCCAAACAAGAGAAGAAATGCTGCTTCCGGAACCAATGCATAACAAATGATAATACTTTATGAGCAATGCAGCTGTTTCTGCTCAGCTGTCTGGATGAGAGATCCGAATGTGCACTAGAGGGTTGAAGAATGACCCATTCATTAATGCCCATTAGAATACACCAAAAACATCAGAATTCAGTTCCATCTCAGCTGAAATCACTCCACTTACACACCAACAACTGTAGACCCCTGTAACATCGCTGAACTAATAAACGTAAGTATTCTTTTGTGAAAATATGGTCTGAATGTGAGCTTATAAACAACATAAAACGGGCTTTTGTGCCTATAGATATTTGACAGCACATACATGGAGTCGGAAAGGTTTTTTTAATGATATTTTTTAAATAAATGTCTTATGCTTACCGAGGCTGCTTTTATTTAATCAAAAATATAGTAAAAAAGCAGTACTGTAAAATATTGCTAGAATTCAAAATTTAGTGGTTAAAAAACATGGAAACCATGATTTTTAAAAAAAGATTCTTTAATGAATAGAAAGCTCAAAAGAACAGAAAAACTTGAAATAGAAGTCTTTTTTAACATTATAAATGTCATTACTGTAACTTTTGATGAGTAAACGTGTCCCTGACCGGTCTATTGCCACTAGTGTTCATTACAATGTACCATTCAGATTTTGTGTTCTATATAAAAGATAACAGCCAACTCCATGGTGGATCCTGACCTATAACAGATGGAGGCTTATTCTGATGGAATTAGATAACATCAGTGCTAAATGCAAATAAAATGCAACATATAATTATGTATAATTGGCATAGCAATTAAACTAGGATTGCCATTTTAAAACAATTTTGATTTACTTTGTTATATTTTACTTATTATTAAATATAACTTTATTTTATTATATTAATAGAAATACATTTTTGATTTTAGGGCATTTTTGTTTGCACTTGTACAATAAACAATTCAGGTAATGTGCTTGATGTCTTAACAACACTGAATGAAAACCCTACATTGGATCTACAGACCCCTGAGAAATACTGTGGCTTTAATCATCTAAAACCTTCCCAAGCATTTCTGTGGTATGTGAGGTGTTGAGAAGACCTAATCACTGTGGTGACATGGACAATTAGGAGCAATTCAATCCCACCAATTGTTCCTGTGAACGGCAGGTAAAATTAAAAGCTCTGGGATAGATTAGCAGGTAAGTGGGAGACGCTATTGTACGTTCTGACACCCTCTAGGCATGAGATTAGGACAGACCACAGATGGCCAGCTTTGATAACCCCAGCCTAAAAGGATCTCGGGGAAAGCCAGACCTCCAGGGTCATATTTTAGTACCGCTCTAAGCAGTTCTCTTACCCGATTGGATGGTCTAGAGCTGCGGGTGACCTCCTCATAAGCGGACACATTCTCCCAGGTGGCGATAAAGGCATGGGTTGGGGTGAACGTGGTATCTGGAAAGCCTCTCTTGACATCCGCTTCCGCCCGCTTCAGCACGGTAGGAGACTCTGTCTGCCGGTAGAAGATGGATCCTTTTCCTTTGCTGGTGTCAATGTCAGCCAGGAAGGGGGCGATGACAGGGAAGTCGGTGGGGAAGCCGTCATCTACATACTGCTTCTCCATGGGAAGATCCTGAGTTGAGATGAGTCCATTGGTGGCCACCTGCAACGAGACACAAAACAGACCGAGAAATGTCTATAATGATCTCATTTTGGGGTCAAATTCTTAGAATTAGTATAGAATAAAATCAGAGCTACAATAAGCTCGTTTAAGTTTTTTGACCACCCTGAATTTAGTGCATGACAAAAGAACTCTTACATTAAAATTTTTAAAGAAAACGTTTAAATTATGAAAATAAAAAAATAAGAAGGAATGACAGACATTCGTACATTCTTAACACAAGTTATACAAACATTAAATACAAATTAAATTTCATGCAACACAACAATGAAATTTGTTTAGTTTTATTCATTTTCCCAGAGGACTATGAGATTTCTTAAGGCAAATAAAGGCAAAGCAGCAACAACAACAAAACGTATTAGACGTTTGATGTACTCACATATAAGTTATTGAAGGACGCCTCATAGAAGTATATGGGTTTGGTGAGCGTGATCACTTTAGAGGTTTCATCGTCCCCTTCTTGCAGAGTAACATCGCCGTAAAACATCCCATATGGATAGATGGCATGTCTGTGAATGGCTGTGGCATGCTGAACTGTCCATGAAAGTTGTAAAAAGAAGACTGCTATTTTGTCCCAGGTCATTTTAATGAACAGTTGGTGCACATGCAGCTAGTATTCATACGGCACACTCAGTTTGAATGAGTTGAGTGCGCGCTGCTGCCGCTGATGTTGGGCTTGAAGCTGGGAAGTTTGGGATCCAGGCACTGAACAGGAGGGACTGTGGGAGGACACGCGGACGTTGATTGGCTGACGGGTGACACACGGGACACCATCTGCATTTCATTACATTTATAAAAGAAGAGGCTTTGGAATGGAAAGATGTCTTAATTTATTTAATGGCTACATTTATTAGGAATTCTATTTAATGAATGCCTTCTTATATAATTCTTATCAAATATATAAATACATTTTCGTGTGTTATATAATTTATATTATGTGTCAAATATATGATCAAATGTATGTTATATTATTTTTACGTTTTATTTGATAGAAACGTAGCTATAAAATATCCTTTAATAATCACTTTTCCTGTTTTACCTGACAGTTTGCTGAGTATAGCTTTAAGATTGCTTTAGACTAATCCAATTATTTCTATTCTACTACTATTTTAGATAGTCTTTAATCAATTTAAGACGTGTCCATAACAAATGGATGAGTGTCACGAATCACTTCTGAGGCTCATCAAAGACTCAATGACCGTGAATATTCACACTGCTCGTTTTTTAGTTCAATTACTAGCCTATTATGTTCGCATTTGCATTGTGAATACTGCACAATAGGCCTACATACTTTCTTTCCTTTGTGTATGAGGCATATATTGTGTAAATTTATGCCACATATACACAAATTGTATATATAGTCAGCGTTGGGGGTAACGCATTACATGTAACGCGAGTTACGTAATCAGATTACTTTTTTCAAGTAACTAGTAAAGTAACGCATTACTTTTTCATTTACAAGAGAATATCTGAGTTATTTTTTCAAATAAGTAAGGCAAGTTACTGTTTTTCCCCAATTTATTGATTGACAGCTCTCCTGTCCCAATGTTGAGAGAAATCAGATGTTATTGTAGTTCTAAAATAAATATGAATATGCATTAATTCATCTCACTCACCAAAAAAACCAAAAACACAGATTCAGTATTCCTCAAAATGAATAAAAATAATGCAACTCAGAATATGACGCAAACCTGCAATAATTAAATGTTAAACATCACAAATATCCTTTATGTATTTAATCCCATTCTATTTGCTTCTGACCTTCGATGATCCAGTTCAACCGTACTAATAAGCACAAATTACTCTAGACAACATTTGTGTGTCTTTGTTTATTGCTGAAGTGTGTTGAAATGTCTTCTTCTGCATTCTACTGAAAGGACGTAATTTTACTTTCCCTTCAGCCTGAGGCTTTCATTTTTCACTTTTGGTGTGAAAAGGCTTTTATGTTTGCCAAAAATATAACTTTTTTTTTTTATTTTAAAAACAAACAAGCAAGTCTTGTCCAGATTTTAAAAGTAACGCAAAAGTAACGTAACGCATTACTTTCCATAAAAAGTAACCAAGTACCGTGATTAGTTACTTTTTATGGAGTAACGCAATATTGTAATGCATTACTTTTAAAAGTAACTTTCCCCAACACTGTATATATTTCATATTTTCTTTCATTTCGTGGTTGTTCATTCATCTTGAGAACTACTATCTCTTTCTTGTTTGTGGTGCTATCTAGTGGCCATTCCTATATGAATACTAGACACTGTTGGAATTAGGGACATCGAATCTGGAAATTGGGTAACTAACTAACTAAATAACGTTTGGAGGCCTATGGCACAAATCATAAAGTCTAGAACAAGAGGATGAGTCTGGTTTCAGCTAGACTATATAAAACAACTCTTTCTGAGTTGTGCCCTGGCTTAAACGTTTCTCTTATAACAAATTCTTCTGTAAACAATGCATGCAAATTAAGCATTTAATCAGTGTAACTGAATCTGATCTTGAGTGAAGAGAAATGATCACTCATTGGAAACGTACTGTAGAGCACAGGTCAGAGTTTGTAGCCTAAGTCAGACTCAGAACAAAGTTAATGCAACCATTGAAATGTTGAAAAATGTTTTTATTTATTTATTTATTTTGGCAAGTCAGTCTTTAAAAAAAAGAGTAAAAAAATAAATAAATGTAGACATTTAAATAAATAAAAAATTAGAACAATAACTTACATTTTATTTCTGAAAGATTCACTTTGTAAATATTTCATGCTTACTAATTGAAATAATTAATTAGCCTAATACATGCACAAATAAATTAAAACAGTATCCAAGGACACTTGTTTAACTACTAACAAAAGATGTTTAGTGTCCAACAGGGCAAAAGGCGCCTAAGGGTGAAAGGCCATTTAGATTGAATCTACTCTCGGATCACTGAATAACAACAAACAGCACCGCAGCACTTTCCTAAACACCTGTTTGTCAAACAGTTCAAGCAATGACAAAAGATCAAATTTGAAGTCATTTGATTTAATACCCAATAATGTTCAAAAGTTTGGGCTGGTAAGATTTAGCCTACTTGATCAAAAATACAGCAAAAATGGTAATATTGTAACATCATTACAATTACAAACAACTCTTTTCTATTTTAATATGCCATACAAAATATGCTTGTGATAACAAACTTGAATTTTCAGCAGCCATTACTCTAGCCTTCAGTGTCACATGATCCTTTGCTGATTTGGTGCTCAAAAAAACAGTTTCATTACATGTAAAGTAAAACATTTAAAAAAAAAAATTTTCAGGATTTAGAAAGGTCAGAAGAACAGCATGTATTTGAAAAAGAAATCTTTTGTAACATAAATGTATTTACTGTCATTTGTGATCAATTTAATGCACGCTTGTTGAATTAAAGTTCATAGATCAGTACCTTATTTGACATATAGAGGGCGCAAGATGAAAACAAATAACACCAAACCTAACTCGAATTAGTTTGTAAAGGGTAACCCCCCCAAAAAAATCATTTTTGTGTTGCAAATAAAACTTTTGTTATCACTCCTCTGCTGCTCAAATGTATTTGTTTTAAGTGACTTGTCTGGTTCATTTATTCATCCTATAATCATAAATTGTACAAAAAGGCTTCCCTGTTTTATGGTTTTGTTAGTGGACGTGTCTGTTTAAGGTAACAGGGATTTGATCGTGTCCTGATGTTCCTGAGATGTTCCTCGATTTCAGTGAATCTGATCCAGACGTTTCAAGTTTTATAACCCTGTTTGGCCTGTCAGTGTGAACATAACAAGCTATTTGTGCTGTAACTGTTTGGCAACATTCAGTGTATTTACATATGCTTATTAACAGCAGACAATATGGTGCAGGAGGAGAGCTCTACAAATGCAGCCATCACTGCTGCAGGCCTAACAGAAGCTTCACAATCAAGGAAAAAGTGTTACTTGGGTGGAAATATGCCTACATAGCTAATAATATGAACAAAACATTAAAAACAGTATATAGAAAGCAGTATATAGAAGAACATTTTATTGTAAATGTGTAAATGCTGTTTTATCAAATCATAAAACATTGTACAGAAAGGACCAGGAAGCCCTAAAGTAAAAAAAACAAAAAACAAAACCACCAAATTCAAGACGCGTAGCAGCATGTTGTTAGCTCAGAGAAGTACATGCCCAACCTTAAAGCCATGGAAAATTCTAACATCTTTCAGCATTCACAAACTGTTATAGCAAGAGGAAGTATGGTTTAATTATGTAAATGTAAAGAAAAGATGAACGTAGAAATTATAGCGGAAAAGATGCCAACTGAGCTGTTGGGGATGACGATAAACTTTCATGGGCCATTTTCAAAAGGTCCTGAAATATAAATCATTCTAATATGCTGATATGGTGCTTAAGAAACATTTCTTATGATTAACAATGTTGAAAACAGTCGTGCTGCTAATATTTTTATGGAAACCCCTATAACTTTTAGTATTCTTTAATTAAATTTCTTTCAAAAAATGTTACTTGATGAGAACTCAAGAGTACAACATTTTGGACAACAAATACGTTTATTTGATTATTTATTAATTATTTAGTTATTGGTCATTTCAAGGATAGTGGTCATTGTTTAATCAGAGGCCATTTTAAAGCTCATTCTTTCATAGAGGCACATATCACATGTAAACTTTAAGAGACTCATTCAAGCTCATTTTTAGTATTATAATAGCTATTTTAATAATATTATTTGTACACACAGCAGCACAGAGCACTTTGGGACCCCAAACAGTCAGGAAATAAAGTCTCAACGGCACATGAGGTTTTAAGGAAGCTCGTATTTCTCATTGCTGTGTCTGGATCAGTGTATGTGTGTGTGTGTGTGTGTGTGGAGGGTGGGGTCAAGACAATGACGTTGTTTCACCAGTCAACGGCTCATTCAGCTGAGGAACTCATGGCTCACACTACATTCTCCCACTGCCTCTTTGCCTTCGAGAGCATGGGGCAGGCAAAGAGGCAAGTCTGTCTGACTCCAGAGGCACTGAAATACTTGTATGGATCTGTTTTTTTGGAGCACACCATGCTTACATTGATGCGCTCCATTTCTTTACCCTGGTGAACCATTCTAGACAAGAAACACAGACTAACTAAATGCAGTTTTTCTAATGTAGAGTTTGCTTTCAATCATGCCAACCTAAGCTAGTTCAAAGAAGCTTGGAGAACTTTGAGAAGAAGATCTACAACAGGAGTTTCAGCACATCTCTGGCAGTAATGGGCACAGAAAAACAAAACTGTACTGAAAGTCTGAGTGTGGAGCAGAACGGTGGCCCGGCCATCAGCGCGATGATGTTCGCAGCTGGAGTTCTCGGGAACCTGGTTGCGTTGGTTCTCCTGGAGTTCCGCAGGAGGAAAGAGAAGAACCGGCTCCCACGCTGTCTGCTCACGTCCTCGTGCCCATTTGCTGTTTACGACTCTCCCCGTTCGCGGGTTGATCTGAAGACGGTGTGGCGTGTTCGTGTGGGCATCACCAACCCGAGCCTATCGTGTAAATGGTTCCGGTACCCACGTTGCACGGACTGCGGTCACCGCGACACAGTTTGCCAGAGGCCTGTTCTCAGTCATGGCCCGGGCCCGACCACAAGGGGGAAACTCTGCGACCGTGGCGTGACTACTGCGGCCGGGGGACCAGCCCCTCTCACACTTCTGGTCCTCACTCGTGCAATTTCTGAGAGTGTGGGTTGTCCTTTTTGCTTCGGTCTCCCCTCACTCGAGTCTACACCGCCCGATTCGCGTTCACCACTCTCCTCAATTTCCTACGGGAGGCATCGTCACAAACGCGGCGTGATACTTCACTCATACACTTCGCAAATCTTCACTCCCAGTGTCTAGTCTGTCGTGGTCTTTCTTTTTGCTCTGTTAGCGATAGACCCGCCTACCCGCTTTGTTGCGCCTTTGGAATTCTAGGTATCGTCACAGTACCTCCCTGCTGCGTTCCCGGGACCTTGCTGGTGTCTTATCTAATGCTGCATGCTGATATCCCCAGATCCCTGGCGGCCACCTGACCGACCTGCTCTGAGCCAGGCGGGCTGCACAGTTGCGTGACCGCTGCAGGCCGTGGCTCTGTCCTCGTACGGTTAGGCTGTGACAGTTCGCAAAATGTGCGATGGGAACGCGGGTGGTGAGTGGGTACTGATGCGGGCACAAACAAGTGGTGTTACCCGAACAGTGCGCCCGGCGGACCGGAGTCCAGCCGGGCCAAAATAACCCCGGGGTGGTGGCGGCACCGGAGCCACGTCACGCACTGGCACAGACACACCGGCCTGAGCGGGAGGCAGATGTGCTTCCCGCAACTGCTCTCATGGGCAGAGGAGGTGGAACATCTCATTCTCCTGGTCTTCATGACAGTCATATTTGTCATTTGTTCCCTGCCATTAATGGTAAGACTTACAGTGTATTATTAGGATGAAGAAAAGTGATTTATCGGAAATTCACTAAAATATTGACAAGGCCATGATGCATTTATTGAACCTTGCTAAATGTAATTTCTTTAAAAAAATTACAACATATTATTAGATTATTGGTAAAAAAAATATTATATAAAGGGTTTTAAGTACAAAAAAAAAAAAAAAACAGATTAACCTACTTCATTTAATATCAATTAATTCACAAGTAAATACACAAGAGCTATTTCTACTTGATTTATCCCATGAAAATTTGTTTAATGTATTTAGCTTCATTCAGTGATTTTACATAATAATTGAATAATTGACTTGAATAAAACAGTTAATACAGATGTTAATATAGATATTAGACATCATTTAACTGCAATAAATTACACTAGAATGATATTTTTTTATTTATATATTTATGACCCTGGACCACAAAACCAGTCATAAGAGATTGAGATTTATACATCATCTGAAAGTTGAATAAATATGCTTTCCATTGATGTGTGGTTTGTTAAGATATGACAATATTTGGAAGATATATAACTATTTGAAAATCTGGAATCTTAGAGTGCAAAAAAAGCAATAAATTGATCAAATCGCCTTTAAATTTGTCCAAATTAAGTCCTTAGCAATGCATATTACTAATCAAAAATTAAGTTTTGATATATTTACGGTAGGAAATTTACAAAATATCTTCATGGAACATGATCTTTACTTAATATCTTAATGATTTTTGGCATAAAAGAAAAATCGATCATTTTGAGAGCTATTGCTACAAATACACCTGTGCTACTAAAGACTGGTTTTGTGCTCCAGGGTCACATTTGTAGCTGAAGAATATTTTTTTAACTCAAGAATTTTTCTAAAATATAACTATTGTTTATGTTATCATTTGTTTCTTTTGATTTGAAGTTTTAGAAAAAAGATGTTAAAAGAACAAGATGTACAACCAGCTGGACAAAGTAAATCAAAAGCAGACAACATCATGGATGCTTGCATATTATAGTTCATGTCACTGGGCATGGGGATGTTATGGTTTCTAAGTAACCACATATTTAGTTCATTGTCAGAGAGGAATGGTGAGAAAAATGAAGAGGTTTTGAGCCGTCTTGGAGAAGCTGGTATTCATGATACCAAATGCCAGAGAACTTTATCAGTGCATGAAAGGTTTTGGCATTTTGAAAAAGACACTACAGCTCACTGAGATCTTGTGTTTCTATGGAACAAATCCCAAGATCTTGGTGGCACATAACATGCTTCCATAATCATTTCATCTCCCCCAAAGCTTCTGTACCAACAATAACTTCCAGTGTGAGATTTAGATAGCTGCAGTGTATTTTTCTTGGAGTGTATTACATCTTGTGAAAATCAGTTAGACTGGTTGTCACACACAAACACTCTTGGTGCAGGGAGACTGATATTGTTTTATATAGTCTAGCTGAAACCAGACTCAAACACCCCTCACTCACCCTTCAGTGATCTGGAATAATGCTACCCACGTTAATTATTTACAAATGATAATTAACAGTAGGTGAAAGGATATTAAAGTATTACAGTTGCTCCTTATGACTCAGAGCTCATTGCAAACGTATTGCTGATTCACTGGTTTGAATTGAGTTTATCAAGGACAATTGAATTTCAGCATAAATTACAACAAGTAATATCATTTCACATCCCAGCAGCCCTCTGACTAAATTTGTGGGACAGGATAGTAGGTAAAGGCAATGATGTATGGCTCCAGTCTGATCAAAAGGTTACGCATAATCAAAATCGTCAGATTTCATAATAATACTCACTTCCTTAAGATCTGATGCTATGTGAGAACTATTTTTTAAAATGTATATTTGCACTGATTAAAATAAATAAATAAAATGTTTCAGTATCAGTGTTTAGAAAAAGTTGAAACTTTTTGACTAACTTTCGGTGGTCTCTGCATGTTAAAATCAGATAGGAGAAAATATTTGAACATGGAAAGAAATTATCATACATCAGCTTTAAGATTCCAGTTTGATGAAATGCAGTGCATGAGAATTTCATAATAATTTCATCATACTTCAAGGTCTGCAAAAATAGTTTTCCTGACCAAATAAAACTATAAGTCAAAATATAACTTCTTAAGTATATCTGCACTTTTGTTTGATAGAGGAATAGAACAAAACAAAGGCTTTTGTCATAATAGACTATGAGCAGAGGTAAACAAACTTAGGAAAAGAGGAAAATAATATGAATCATTTCTGCTCTGTTATGTGTCTGTTATTTTTATGAGAATAAACTGTGAAATGATCTAAAGTTTTTAAAATGACCTTATGACTCATTGATGGGAAGTCCAAGATGAAGACATCTAGAAAGTGGATTATATATATTTCTGCTTCCATGGTTGACAGAAAGCACAAACCCAGACTTTGTCAGACTGTGCCGTGGTTACGTTTGCTTATGTTTTTGAGTTGTTCAATGCACACCCAAAATCATATGTGCCCACATAATTGTCTCATTCAGTTATAGCTGAACTCTTAGTAAAAGCAAAAGCTCCTTAAATTGGAATCAATGGGGAAAACGACTGATAAGTCTCTTGCATTTTAAAGTCTTATCTGTAATTTTAGAGTAATAACTTGCTGATGAGAAGTAATGCTATTTGTGCACATTATCTTGTGCGTGAGATGAAACACATCCATGCTGTCATTAATACTGATAAATAAATGAGCACTGAGTCTTATAGAAGCATGTCAACAACTATAATGGTTTCTCACTTATCCGATTAGATATGATTTGTGGGATGTGGAAAAGGACATGAATTATTAAAATCATAAATGCAAAACTATACTTTGGACCAGACAGTGTATAAAGAGGCTCTAGATATCTCACCACAATGCTTTCATTACAGTTAGTGCAAGCAGCTGTTACACATGATGATTTTACATGCTGCATCCATCCATCCATCCACCGATCTATCTATCTATCTATCTATCCATCCATCCACCCATCATCCATCCATCCAGCCATCTATCATCCATCCATCCACCCACCCACCCACCATCTATCTATCTAACTTCATTCCTTCGTTCATTCATTTTCTCTCTCTCTCTCTCTCCGTTCATTCTCTCTATTAAAGTGAACTTAATTCATCTAGACTGAGCAGAATTCAGATCTGCAGTTGTTGCTATTTTGCGCTGAAAAATAAATATAATTTTTTTCCTGCTTGACATTTGATATATGATTTATTGAAAACAGATATGTCTTTATGCTTCTCTGCTTTCTTTGGTAAATCTCACTGTGCTCTGAATAATCAGTGCCTATGACAGCATCATCTGTCAAAGTGCCATGTGTGGTTAAGGATGGATGACACTTCTGAATTACCTTCTTCTTCTCTCTAGATCCGCGTGTACATCAACTCCATGGGAAAGCCTAGAGGCAGCAACAAGACTGATCTCATAGCTCTGCGGTTCCTCTCGGTAAACTCCATCATCGACCCCTGGGTCTTCATCATCCTCAGCCCCTCAGTTCTGCGCTTCCTGTGGGGGGCGCTGTGCAAGACCAGCTTCATACCCTCCAGAAACTCCCTGTTCAAAACATCCATTTCCAAAAACCCAGCAGGCCAAATCGAGCTGTACCAACCCACTTCCACCACTGTGGAGACCACACAACTCAACAAGTCAACCGTTCAGATGATCTGACGTGATGATGACAATATTTATGGACTGGACAGATCCATCTAAAAATCAATATGCTTTGGAAGACAAGGTTATGATTAAGTTCTTTGATAGCATTCTCTTTTAACTGAGTGAGATAAAGCCAACTGTGAGGTCAAAAGTATAAGTTATGTTCCATCAACCACTACAATAATTGTTTTGAGACCGAGGGCCCTGTCAACTGCGATCGCCAGAAGAACTTGAAAATTGTTCAAGGCATGTTGAGTGGGCGTTCAGTCATGGAGGATATTCCAGTTTGGAAGAGGTTATTCTGTGTTTGGACCGTCCTGAAGCTACCGTTCCACAATCATTGCTCATCCAGGTTTCCTTTTTAGGAGGGTCGTGCTTTCAAACAGGTCAAAGGTTAAATGGCATGTTGTCCCATGCAGTATGACACTTTGGACACTTTTGTTGTCAAGTGAATCATGTGACGAGGTTCCCTGCATTTCAAGTCAAGCAGTTCTTCAAGTGTTACATATGAAAGCTGCCTGCTTGTATTTATATTATCAACACATTTATTGCGCTCATATATGTGTCTTCATACATATGTAGGCTGACGTGATTCAGTGGTAATTAGCCATTTCTTTCATGTGAGAGATTTTGATTGTACATAATTAGCATAAGCATATAAGCATGACGACATGCGTGGTACCGTTCAGTAGCTACAGACCTATTCTTTGTGTCAAGATACTTGTTTTACGGTGCCTTTGAAGCTCTTGAATGTACTTGTGAAATAATGTGACTTGTGTTGTCTGTGCATGTAATTTATGTTGTGAAATTGTCTGTTAAACGTAAACACATCATATCCGTCCTAACGCACAGTGAAAAAGAGCTAATCACTAAAAGAACAGAGTCTGAAGCAGGATTGTGTGTGATTTTAAAAGTCATTTACAGTTCTGATTTGAGCATGATATAGGCAAACAGAATGCAGACTGCATTTTGGATTTGAATGTAAGGAAGTAGAATTAAAATGAATACAAAAAATAATAATAATAATACACATGACTGAATATTTTTAACTAGAAAAGCTATTTTTATCAAGACAAAATCTGAGTGTTGGCTTGACAGTTTAAAAAAAATAAAAAAATCATATTCCAACTTATGAACTGAAAGCAAGCCAATTCTTTAATTCAGAATTCTGCTCAAACCTGTTCAGGATTCATGCCTCTAAACAAAGAAATAAAGCATGCATACACTCCCTGAGGCCATTAATAAGTATGCACACACTCAAATGATGACTCTAGTGCATTGCTTGCACATAGTCCTGTTGTACATATTTACTGTTCTTGCATTACAATGCTGTGATAAATTTGCTTGCTTAGCAAGATTTTCTTCAAAGTGCTACTTGACAGCATCATGATACCTACGTTGTTGCAGCAAAAAGTTTCTCAACATTTGGTCGCATAACAAGGGTTTTCCCAAACTCGAATTTGTAAACCCCTGGAGGTTTATGAAGAAACTGCAGTGAGTGAAAAACTAATAATTAATTAAATCATAAAAAAAATTTAAACTACATTAACAATTTTAAACTAAAATACATAATGAATATGAAAAACTACTAAACGAGGAAATTTTGGAAATATGTCTAACTTAAAGTTTGAGAGGAGCACGCTTCAGATAATCAACCAATGTAGCACAGGGTGGAGCACGTTCTGATAATCAGCAGACTCAGTAGCAAAACCAGGAACAGACAACTTACTTTGTCCACGACCGTTTTATGGGCATCCCTCCGTCCACACCAAATCCTCATTCTAACATTCCATCCCAGCTTGGGATATGGGGGAGTTATCTGGCTAAATTTCGAGCTTGGAGTACTCCCCTCGGACAGCATGCCAAATATGCATACTGTTTGCTTAATCTGACTATATGTAAGTGCGAAATTGTGAAAGGAACGTTTCACCCAAAACAGAACATCTCCTGAAATTCTGAGTGAACTGGGTGAATCAGAATGAGAGTCCAAACAGTTGCATAAAAAAATCACAATATCCAAACGGTCCAGGCTATTTAATATTCTTAAGAAAAGAAGGGGTGTTTGTAAGAAAAAAATCCTCAATAAGCTTTTTCATTAAAACAATTCAACTTCTCAGCAAAACACCGTTCATAATCCATAATAACGCTTCCTACAGTGAAAACGTCCATTCCCTGTTGTTCTCTCATATCAGAGTCCACACAAATATTTGTTTAAAACTGTTTTTGACTGTTTCAGCTTGTAAACAGTGCTTGATCTGTGCATATTTCTCTTCTGGTTCAGACAAGACAACATTTTACTGGAGAAAGCAATATTTTGGATAGAAGACTCATATTTTAGCCAGAAGCAACAGTTTAAAGTTAAAAACATCTTAATGATGGACTTGTTTCACACAAACATGCAGCTTTATGCTTCACAAGACGTTAATTGATAGACTGGAGATGTATGGATTACTTGTGGATTATTATTATGTTTTTATCAGATGTTCTCTCTCTCAACTCTCATTCTGACGGCACCCATTCACTGCTGAGGATTTATTGGTGAGCAAAAGAAAGGGGTTCAGCTGACAAAAAAGATTGGGAATGTCCCTAATATCCCTGGTATAACAGATCTTAAACTTTTGCATATGTCCTCTGTGCAACACCATTCCCATTAAAATCATGGGATTTAAAGCATTTTTTGAGTAGCAGGAATTTACTATTGAATTAATAATAAAAACATTATGCAAAATAATTCTGTGGACTGTAAAAGTGCAACATTGGATGCACCCGTTAAATAGCACTGACTTCTCAGAAAAAAAATGATCCAAGCCTAATTTACATATAAAGGATGCAGTACTGTGCCAGTGCAGATAGAACAAAAAAAAAGATTCATTGAATTTACAAAAAATGTTTAAGGTAAGTGGTTGCAATCAATTTATTTGAGCTACATTTAAATACATTTAGTTGACTAACTTTCAAAACAAATTTAAATGTAGCTAAAATAAATTGTTTGCAACCACTTACCTAAAAAAACATTTGTGCAGACTAGTAAATTCACTCCTAGCACGTAGGCGTCCTCAGTCCTGATCAGTACACCACATGGCGTGTGTGTGGCTCAAGGGGAAGCACACTGGATTTACACACATCTGATAAGAACAAAACAGAACACCCCAAAAGTCTATTAACCATTCAGCAGGTATGAGGTGCAACCTCACATCGCTCAAAAAAACCCAAAACTGTTTATTTTTAACATTTATCAGAAAGATTGTTACCATTAATGAAAGTTGAAATCTCACTTACACTCTTAAAAATAAAGGTGCTTCAAAAGGTTCTTCAAGCGATGCCATAGAAGAACCATTTTTGGTTTCCACAAAGAACCATTCAGTCAAAGGTTCTTTAAAGAACCATCTCTTTCTTACCTTTTTATAATCTGAAGAACCTTCTTTCGCCAACAAAGAACCTTTTGTGAAACAGAAAGGTTCTTCAGATGTTAAAGGTTCTTTATGGAACCATTTAGACAAAAAGGTTCTTCTATGGCATCGTGAAGCACCTTTATTTTTAAGAGTGTAGCTTGAGTGTGGTTGTGGGGAACTCAAGTATTTTTAAAGAGGTAAATATCATAGTATGTGAATATTTAGATAACAGCTCGAGACACAGTTCACCCTCTGGGAGTGTGGGAAACAGGACACAGATCTTGATCTGGCTTCACTTCAGCTCAAGCAAACCTCGGTCATCATGGTAACATATCTATACCAAACCACACTTTCAGAAAACTCATAAAGGTGTTCAAAACATTTACTGCGTCACAGATGAGATTTTTTTTTCTCTGAATACGGCGGCAATGAGCTGTCAACGTGATTTGTTGTAAAGTACCTTTAAATGTTTCCCATGATGCCTGGTTCTTTGTCTCTCGCCTGTGCGGTGCTTTACAGTGGTGTGTGCAGAAAGTCTATTGATTCAGCCCATTGATTCTGAATGATGTACGTGTTTTCACAGACTTACGTTCTCATTCAAATAGCTATGAGCCATTTTGGCTTCTATACTTGTTCATTGTCTAGTCAACAACTTCTGGTTAGGCTCCTGTGAGAATTGTCAGTTATGTATTTCAAGGTAATTGCATGTTAATCATCAGTTTCCATATGGCACTGTAATAAACTGGTACGACTGAAAAGAATATGCTTTGTCTTATTTGCAAGAATGTCATGTCATGAAACCTATCACAAACCTGATATTTCATTAAGAAATTAAGAAAATATGAATAAAGTATGTAAAATGTTATTAATAAATTAATAAGTGCTTTATATTTTTTTATAGTGTATTATTATATTTATAGTTATTTAAAGTTGATTGTATTTAAATTGTATTTGTGTATATACTGTATATTATATCGCATTAATATATTTAAACTTAAATTACTCTTTAAACTTTAATTTTATGGTATTGATAATATTAAATTAAATTGTATATATGTAATGGTTTATGGCCTTCCTTGTCTAATAGTAATGTGAAAAAATATTATTTACATTATAAAGTATGAGAATAATCAAAAAACACAAAGATTCACAATCATAATTAAACTAAAACACAAAATTAAAAGGTCCTGAAAATGATCTCATAAATAGTCCTATAAAAATAAGCTTGATTTAATTATGCAAACTGCAGTTTCTTTTTTTTCCTTTTGATTTTGGGGTGAAATATGAGCTGGAAATGTTGCCATGAGATTTACACAATTACACCAATGCTAATGAAAGCTACCCACTGTAATTAGCATCAATGATGGTAATGAAGATTGGAGACTCATGAAGGACTGTGCACCGCAGTGGCCTGTTTAATCTCATGGAAGTTTTCATTGTAATCACATAAAGCAGATCTAACTGGGTTTTCATGCTTCTATTTGTTTTCTGACGCAAAGGGAGGATGCATGTTGACTGCAATGATCTGTGAGGTTATCTCTGAGTCCCGGCCAGAGCACCAGCGGATGACTAGCAGGAAACAACTGCTCGTCTCTCAGGAGATAACTGATGCCACACATCAGTAAATACCCATCATCATGTATTACAAGCACACACTGACATAATACTCTGTAATGAACATTGCTCATAAACATTTACCTCCTGCTTCATCTCACTTTTCTCTTCTCCGTCTCCCCAAACACTCATTCCTATATTTCTCACCCAGAGAAAAGAAGTCAATATCCATGCAGTCATATCTGGTGCTCTGTGAAATTTAATGTTGAGTGAAATGAAGCAATTTGCTGAACAGTATTGCTTAAAGGGATAGTTCACCCAAAATGGAAATTCTGCCATCCAAACCTGTATGCATTTCTCGTAGAACACAAAAGAAGATATTTTGAACCATGTTTTGGAAAAGGAAGTTTTTAGTACATACAGTGAATGTGGGGTCCAGTATTATCCTTATTAGGTGAACAGTTTATTTCTAGCCTTTTATTAGACAAAAATAATGTAAAATATTAATAAAATATTAGAAATTTTATAAAATATGATTTATGATTTATTACATTATCTATCACTTATCTTCTAAAAAGAATCTTAGAAATGTAATATTTTCAAATATTATACTTAAATCAGGGGTGGCGAACGTCTGTCCTGGAGAGCAGCAGCCCTGCAGAGTTCAGCTCCAACCCTAATTTAACACTCACCTGCCTGTAGTACTAGTATGCTTCAGACCTTGAGTAGCGTGTTCAGGTGTGTTTGATTAGGGTTGAAGCAAAACTCTGCAGGGCTGCGTCTCTCCAGGACTGACGTTCGCCACCCCTGCCATATATATATATATATATATATATATATATATATATCTATATAATTTATACTACTGCTAAACTTGCCTTTCTATATTTGCCTTTTTGACGTACACTAGCATATCAATGGTCTTTAAGCCATTCAACTACAATTTTGATTTCATAAGATATCTCTATAAATGAGCAACAAATCAATATATCAGAAAGCAAATTTTAAAATAGGATTTTGTTGATGGATTTCAGCCTTACTGACCAATAAATTTAATAATATACAGGTCTAGACAAGCAACGTTTTGACTTCATGTGATCACTTTGTCCCAATGGGAAATCCCCAAAAAACACTGCAGAATTAATTATTTTTTGTTTTAGTCTGGGTGGCAACCGCAAAGTGATCTTCATCTTTAAATTCATGTCATACCCTCAATCTCCTGTGCCAGAGAAAGAGTCACAAAATGGCGTTGTGTTTCCCATTACGAAGAAAACTCCCAGAACAGCCAATTATTAACCAGCTCATGCAATTGGATGATTTTTATTTGCCCTTCTGCTTTTGATTAGCTCAGCTGAGGCTGGGCTAATTAGGCATAATATTCATGTCCTGTCTGCAGTGAATGCCAGGGGTTGGGCACACGGGAAAATGCATAACCTCATCTCACTGGTCATGCTCACTTCTATAGGGCTCCGGCCAAGGATGCAACCGATGGCGTGGACTTCCCAGCCCAAAAATTATTCAGATAGCTACTTAGTAATTCTGGAATGGGCCCAATATGACAAGCATAAACCTCAGGAGAGAACAGCTCAGCCTCGATGTTCATGAGAACTCTCGCGAGATACGATTGGCAGAAGACCACAAACTATGTGACAGATGGTCTTTCCTTAGAATTTCTTGTTCTCATACAGTTTTCACTCAGTGGCCTGGCTCACACAACTAGGGTTTTATCAACAGTTGCACCTTAAATAATTTGCAGCCAGCATCTGCTTGTGTAATCATTGCGCCAGAGGACTGGATAACTAAAGGTAATGAAAACAATGAATCTAACAGTCGTTAGTCGTTAATTCAGGATGGAAGCACTTTAAGTCTGCTTGGACAAATTAACTTGATTTGTTTTTACAGTCAGAAGCACTAGGAGTGGAGCTGAAATAACCTCTCCATGTGCAGTCCATTCCAACACAGCTAGAATCACTGTCACTGATTTTCAGTGGCCTTGGATTTGGAAGTATTTTCTTTTTATTTCATTTAAAATACATTTAAAAAGACTGATGAAGAAAATCAATCAGCTCAACTTCAATCTGAAGCTAAAAATTATAATAATAATTAGGAAAAGTTGACAAAAGGGTGCACTGAAATACTTTATGAGGGAATCACTAGTATTGAAATTCAATTGACTAGTCTCTTCCCACATTTAAAAGTGTGGGGGATTTTTTGCATTCTTATATTGTAATCTATTACTTTAGTTTTCCTTTCTGGCTTATTTAACTATAACCGATCTCATATGGAAGAGAGACAGGTCCTTTTGCTCATGCACTTAATGCTATGTCACTGATGCAAGAAAATGAACCAACTTCGGCTCAATTTCTGCTGGGCACGTCATCAACTGTCTGTGTAGTGTTTCTCCATAGAGATCTAAACATTGCCGTCACTGTCATTACTCGTACCTCGTGACTGTATATGATGCTAAACAATAAGTCAAGACTCCTGTTGCTATGCACAACATATGGATGATGACCCTTACCCTGTCCCTACGGGTGTCGTGTGTCTGGTAATAATACACAACCCATTGTTATTTTAACAGTCTCTGACCTTTCTACAGTAAGACAGAACTGAACTAAGGGCTAAAACTTCTAAAGGCATGCTGGCACACTGGCCTCTGTACACCACTGGCTTTAAATCTGAAGTGTCTACCAGCCACTGAATGAAATGTAAGCTCCTGGATGAACGGGGAATGTCTGAAACTGAATCCAGTGTGCAGAGCTCTCACCAAAAGCTGATCACTTAAAGGTGAATTAGCCTATAAGTGGTTAACAGAAACGTAGCACTTAACGTTTCACACTTGGAATTTAGATGGGGGATAGCACTGCTTTTTTACACAGGGTTATGAAACCCTTCTCTGGAGCAGGGTTAGCACCGCATTGTGGTGTCAAATTTGTACAGTGTGAAACGTTGTGGTGTTACAATATTATGGCTATGTTTAGCAGCAGACAACAAATTGCGCGCATACATGTTCACGTGCTTTAACACATTATACACAGGCTATAACACGGCATTATACACAGAGTTCATTTATTCGATGCATTCATGCCATGTCGTAATTACTGTGATTTTGAGATGACAACACGTGACGTTCTACTTAAAGCTGTTCACACCCTTGGAATCTGAATTATCGCACTATCAATGCCTAAATATAGCACCTAAGGTGGAATCTGAGGTGGTAAGTTGTAGCTCTTAGAAAACTCCCAGTTCACAAGTTAAAAAGTTCTATGAGGATGTGAATGTTTTTTACAAGTTGGTTTCTCGTAATCAAGGAAATTACGATATGGCGTGAACGCAGTTTATAAAACAGAAACTCTGCGCGTTGTATAAACAGTTTTCGTTTGAGGGGATTTTTTTACATGTTATAGTACATAGTTCGATTAATGGCACACGTCATTACGTCCCCACATGACGCCATACGACGTCCCCTCCGGAATTTCACGTATAAACTTATAGTTCGTCTTCGTGATGATGCCATATACAGTTTAGGGTGTTTCATTTTTAATTTTATGAAAGCTTCAAGTGCAGTTAATTATTTGTACGTGCATACAGACGACGGCGGGAGTTGAAGCTCTTTTATTTGCCGTCAACCGGTTGAGCAATGCCGTGTGTGTATCCTGTCGCAAAATGTGGCAAAAAGTCTTACACGACGGTAATAATGTGATTAAGTTGTTTACATGTCTATTCTGCACTTCAGTATTGCGACTAAAATAGGAATACTCCACGTCTTAATTCGATTTCTGTTTACTTCGATTATGACTTAAGCCGGATTAAAGTAATCAAAAATCTCTGTTTACATCATAGATTCTTAATCAGAGTAAAATCAGAGTATGTGGGCCATGTAAATGTACTTAATAATGACACTGGAGTTTAGGAATATAACCCGGGGATTTTGCGAATATAAGTGGAAACCTAGCATATGGAATTAGCCGTGGATGAATGGTACCCCAGGTAAATTATAGCGAGTGAAATTTGAAGCAAGCTACATAGGATGTTGTTACCGGGGTTTAGTTTTAGAATGAACGGGTAATTAGGTTCAAGTAGTGAAATGCCCCACAAAGTACCTACAAAACACTGTGCAAGCACTTAACACACTTAGGCATTGGTAGCCAGCAACATCAAATGTGAAACATACTATGGTTCCTGACAAATTCCTAACAAATGTAGGAGACAGTAGCTGCGTCCCAAATGATGCATTATACACTATCAGAATTAGAATCAGAAGAGCGTATAACAAGTATGTTTACACACACAAGGAATTTGACTTGACGACAGGAGCTTCCGGTGTAGAAGAAAGTACAAACATAGTGCAGACATACATGATAGTGCAGACATACATGATAGTGCAGACATACATAGGAATAAAACAGTAGGGATGTAATATAACACTAATATAAACATTTTTTATAATGTACTATATACAGAAATAGAAGTATAGGAAATTTTTTTATTGTTTAGATAAATGTACAGATATGTTATTAGTGTGCAGATATGTTATTTACAAAGTGTGCAGTTTAATATAAATATGTCAGATAACTATGCTAGTTGTGATGAACGATGTATAATTATGAAAGATTAATTATTCAGACTGAATATAGCCTGCGGGAAAAAAATGTTCTTGTGCCTGGCTGTTCTGGTGGTCAGTGCTCCGTAGCGCCGACCAGAAGGCAACATATACACCTATTAATGCACGATGTACTCAAACGTGTAGTGTATGAATAATATAAGGTATTTTATCATTCATAATCACAGGCTGATAGCCCCTCCTCCTTTACTATGTAATTAAAGCTGCGACAGTTGAGTGCACAGTTGAAGTGTCCAACATTCCACACATTTTTTATTTATTTAAATTTTTACGTGCATCATCCGGGTATTTAAAGTGCACTTTTACTTTTTGGAATTATTAGCCTGGACACACTACTTGCACTATTTATACTAAAAAAACATGATAGCGTACATGATAAGTACACAAATTGGGATATTGACATTTACTAGCCTGTGTTTTGAGTTAAAGCTAATAGTAAAGGTCACTTCTTCTACTGGTTAGCTTTGAAAGGCACAACACAGTTCTCATGTGAAAAAGGTTCACATTTGACTTAGACATCAGGAGTAGTCTCTTGGGCCTTATAAATAGGCTACCTCCCTTACAATCTTCATCGGTCTCCAGGGATGTCAACAGCCGAGCAGAAACATTCAGTTTCTTGCACACGGAGGAAGTGTTGCAGGGCGCATGCTTTTGTTTGTTTTGTTTTATTCTTTGAAACCGCTTTCTTGTCCCGTGGGGTCTCTGAAGCGGATGTCACTCCTCACCCAGTACTCCGAAAATGGTCCAGACGATGTTCGTTTTTTTCGGAAGAAGGAACTACCACCTGAAGCCAGCTTATGCCAGATAGGCATAAAGGTTAGACATCACACCCTTAACACATATATTTGTTGACAGGATTTGTGGGTAGATTCAGAATAGGGTTTACACAGTTTTAATTTGTGTATAAAGATATTTTAGCTTTAAGGACATTTATGTAAATATATTCAAAACCACTACCATTTAAAGTTTTGGGTCAGTAAGATTTTTTATTTCATTCAGCAAAGATGCATTAAAATGATCAAAAGTCACAATATGTAACATTGAAGACTTCAATCACAGAAATAAATGACTGAAAAACTGAAAATATATTCAGTTTTAAATATATTTAAATAGAAAACAGTTGTTTAAAATTTAAATAATATTCTGCAATATTACTGTTTTAACTGAATTTTTATTTAGAAGCTGCAATCCGTAACTTTTTTTGGTTAAAAAAGATGCAAAATCAATATTTGAGCAAGTACATAACCAGCCAGTGTTCAAAACTATCACTTACTTTAGCCCGATTCACAACGGTTAGCTTATAATAATGTTTTCTCATTTGAGTGGTACGGGCAGGTTTTCGCGGGAAATTCGAGCATGGCACTGTCATTACGTCACGTCTGTAAACATAAAGAAGTTGTCCCGGCTACTAGGCTATCGCATGTGAGGATCCTGCAGGTGGCTGATCGTTTGCCTTTTCTCACAGCAGCCAGAATAATTAAATTTATAATTTTGATGGCGTATTGTAATCCAGAAAGGATTATATGAAATACATGTGAATGAAATTATATTATATTCCAGTTATAAATGGGCTTCTGATTACAGATAGCCTGGGATTACAAAAGATTTGTATTTTAAAGAAAACCAGTTCGAAGGGAGCATAATTTGCTTTTTGGGTTAAAATAATTTCTTAATATGAAATTCGAAGAGTCTGACAATTAGATTAGACTGTGCAGAAATTGAAATCTACACGCTAATACACACTACTCATAGTCACTAATGCTGATGTTGTTTACATTAATCATTTGAGAATAAAGTATAACAATAATAATAATTTGAAAGGTTTGATGTGATACGAGCTAACCGAATTTTAGATTAAATCACCATTGGTAGCAAGATTTATTTTAATGCGGTTTTCCTCAGTTGGTCAGAACAAACGTGGCAGACTTGTTACTTACTTGTTCAGATGACAATATATGGTGAAAATTCTTATTTGGGTCATATTCCAAGACGTAGGCTAGAATCTGTGATTGCAAAGTACAGTAAATATCCACACCGGTGCAGTGACTGACTGCCACACATACTCTTCAGAACATTAGATTCATCCGCACTGGAGCCGTGCCACTGCACAACCCACGCAAGGTAGATAATTCCACACACAGCTGCAATTCCAGGTTTTCAAACAGAGATGGCGACAAAGAGGCAAAACTTACGGACTGCAGCTTTAAATAAATGCAGCCTTGATGACCATAAGGGACTTCTTTCAATCTTCTCATCTTATTCTGACAGCAAACTTTTGAATTGTAGTGTGTATGTAAATAAATTAAAACATACATTTTAAATCAATAAACAACTTGTGAATAAACTACATAATAAACTGTGTAATAAAGTGTATTTATCTACAACTGAAGATATCAATCTTCCTTAAAGCAGAAAGATAATTCCACATAAATTAAAACTGTATAAACCTTAACTCAACATTTTAACTAAATAAATAAACGTACGTAACTAAATCCTCTAAATAGTTTGATTTGATTCAGAAAGAAACAGTAAACAGAATAATACTAATGATAACCAGAACATTCATACCTTCTGTGACCTAAGATATTGAATATTAACCAGTTACAAAGAAATGGATCTTGTTGCAGCTTGTGCTGCAAAAAAAAAAAACACACACAGCCAAGCATGAAACATGTAAATGGCAAATGAGCTTCAACTGTCCATACTTGCAAAAGATCAAGAGATTAATGGCTACCATCACCTGCAGTGCAGCATATCAGGCCTATATTTCATCTGTGATGGATGTGGGCTGACATTCAGCACAAGATACAATCTAAAGCGTCAAGCATTGGGCCAAGTTCATTTATCCACAGCTGATTTTTCGGATTTCATCCGCTAGATGGAAAGTTTTGCTCAAGGACACACATGCAGTTTTATGTCCGAGTTGTGGGGATGTTTATTCCAAGCTGAATCATTAAAATATCAATATTTCTCTCCGACATGTCATTCAGTGGCTGCAGATACACACTGAGCACAAGTTTTATTTTCTCTTTAAATATTTAACATTTTCAGAAGTAGAAAATATAAATCCCACATGCTACTCACGTTTGTGTAATATTTAATGTGCAATGTTCCAGTCAAATGACCTTCCTCAGTTCCTCAAATCCTTCTATATTTTTTTATTTTGTATTTTCAGTCAATGAAACATTAATTCAAGTGTGTGAGAAACTATATATTTTTTTCTGAATAAAAACATAAATAATACTCACACAACCTGTGCTAATTTTTTTTTGCAGCAACTTATCACAAGATCACATAACAGAAGCTAACAGAGTTTGGTCACTAGGCTACACAATCATGGGAAGACTGCTGATCTGACAGTTGTCCAGAAGACAATCATTGACACCCTTCACAAGGAGGGTAAGCCACAAACATTCATTGCCAAAGAAGCTGGCTGTTCACAGAGTGCTGTATCAAAGCATGTTAACAGAAAGTTGAGTGGAAGGAAAAAGTGTGGAATAAAAAGATGCAAAACCAACCGAGAGAACCGCGGCCTTATGAGGATTGTCAAGCAAAATAAATTCAAGAATTTGAGTGAACTTCACAAAAAATGGACTGAGGCTGGGGTCAAGGCAACAAAAGCCACCACACACAGACGTGTCAAGAAATATGGCTACAGTTGTCGTATTCCTCTTGATAAGCCACTCCTGAACCACAGACAACGTCAGAGGTGTCTTACCTGGACTAAGGAGAAGAAGAACTGGACTCTTGCCCAGTGGTCCAAAGTCCTCTTTAGATGAGAGCAAGTTCTGTATTTCATTTGGAAACCAAGGTCCTAGAGTCTGGAGGGAAGGGTGGAGAAGCTCATAGCCCAAGGTGCTTGAAGTCCAGTGTTAAGTTTCCAAACGTCTGTGATGGTTTGGGGTGCAATGTCATCTTCTGGTATTGGTCCATTGTGTTTTTTGAAAACCAAAATCACTGCACCCGTTTACCAAGAAATCTTCGAGCACTTCATGCTTCCTTCTGCTGAACAGCTTTTTGAAGATGCTGATTTCATTTCCGAGCAGGATTTGGCACACCTACCACCACGGACAAAGAACCAATAAAGTGGTTTGAAATGGCCCATTGGTGTTGGTGTGATTGACTGGCCAGCAAACTCACCAGACCTGAACCATGGACATTTTTTTTGTCAAGAGGAAAATGAGAAACAAGAGACCAAAAAATTGCAGATGAGATGAAGGCCACTGTCAAAGAAACCTGGACTTCCATAACACCTCAGCAGTGCCACAAACTGATCACCTCATGCCACGCTGAATTGAGGCAGTAATGAAAGCAAAAGGAGCCCCTACCAAGTATTGAGTACATGTACAGTAAATGAACATACTTTCCAGAAGGCCAACAATTCACTAAAAATGTTTTGTTATTGGTCTTATGAAGTCATATGCTAATTTGTTGAGATAGTGAATTGGGGGGTTTTTATTAAATGTGAGCCAAAATCATCACAATTAAAAGAACCAAAAGACTTAAACTACATCAGTCTGTGTGCCTTGAATTTATTTAATACACGAGTTTCACAATTTGAGTTGAATTTATTTAATACACGAGTTTCTGAAATAAATGAACTTTTCCACAACATTCTAATTTATTGAGATGCACCTGTAATTACTGTTATTGATCTGCACATCTGCATCTTCCTGCATGCATATATTGTGAAGTGATTATGGCATTCTGTTACTCATCTGCTGTGCACCCTTCCTCTCTGATCATATTAGTCCAAAGTATCATTATTTAATATAATAAACACGCAAATTGAATTAGTGCATATCAATTCAATATTGACGACAATCTTCCTAAGAAGATGTGGATTAAAGATGAAGGGTTTCAATGTGGCAGACACACCTGGCTGTAATCTAAGGAAAGACTGTTCTTAGGTAAACCTGTGTGTGTGTAGTGATGTCAGAGGAGAGTTAATCTAGCAAGTTTTTACTTGTGTCTACATAAAAACCATGCATGAAACCTGTGCTTGTATCATTAAACTTGGCAGTTTCAGAAAAGTTTTGGTTGCTTTAAAGAAAATTATTTCACCCAAAAACTAATAATCATCATTACTGTCATTATTTGCTTTTCTGAAACCCCACAATAGCTTTGCATGAGGAAAAGACAGAAATGTAAATCATTATGCTGCTATATAGTCATACAGGTTTAGACACAAGGGCAAGCAATGTTATGTTATCATAATTTTTTTAAGGTGAACTGTGCCTTTAAATCTTACTTTTAAATCACAATAGCCCACTAAAATCACCGTATTGCACATAAATCATGTTGCAAGAGTGGATATCCTCATTCCTGTCTGTTCTCATGATTTAGAATATCCTCATTCTGTTGTGACTCAAAGAACATGAATTTCACACTTGAGATCTTATTAACGTGAAATACTTTCCTTGACCTTATAAAATAACGCGCTTTCGGTTCATTTGAGCTCCTTTATACAAAAAAGAAGGTAAATACTGTACAAGTCTTGATGCTTCAGCATCTGCATATCTTGTAAATAACTTTATTCTTTAAACATTCTGTAAAGGAGACCCTCCTTGGTCTTTCAGTACTAAAATACTATTCTTAAATGAAAGTATAAACTAGTCTGTCTGGTTTTCTTGTTGCAGCTTGTACATTTCATAACATTTTGCAATCCACTGGTTTGACTTGCATCAAAATAAAGAAACGAAATGAAAGAAAAAACAACTTCTGCTTCTGACTTTCCCCCCAAACAAGCCATGCATATGACAACTCACAACTGCATATTGCTGTCATCGGTTTTAGCTTAAATAAGCCACATTATCAGACCTTAAAGCCATGAGAATAGAGGAAATTTCATGCTGTGGTGGAACGTCCAGCTTAAAAAAAAAAGGGTTGTTAATTTTATTGAAAACGTGACAGCAATCACACACATTATGTTAAAACAGATTTGCTGCTTGAGGCATTAGCGCTGAGAGTTAATTACAAAATGTTAAATGTCAAATTCATTATAAAGGCTTAGAGGGCTGTTTTGTCAATAAAATGACTGTGTCTGTCCTTCAGCCTTCAAAGCAATCATCCTTTATTTCTTGAGAGCCTAAAGGCATCTGGAAAAACAGAACTCCAGATGAAGTGGCTTGGAAATTTATTCATTGGGGCAGCGTCAAGTTTGATTGCTAAATCATGAAAACAGACAACAATCTAATGCTTACTCAACAAAATCTCTTTTTAAAATTAGACTGTAGCTGCTACAGTACATAAAAAGTTTATAGTACTTTTTTTTTTTTTAAATAGGACACACTAAATTAAGCAAATGACAGTAAGGCATTTAACATGTTACAAAATGTACTATTTTAAATGAATGACTTCTGAAGGATCATGCAACACTGATAACTAGAGTAAATAGCTTTGCCTGCATCTTCCTGGAATAAAATGTATTTAAAACAAATATTATAATAGTTATTTAAGCTGTAATAATATTTTACAATATTACTGTTTTTACCTTTTTTGATCAAATAAATGCAGCCTCTGGTGAGCATATAAGACACTTCTTTCAAAAACATTTGAAAATCTTATCAACCCCAAACTTTTGAACGTTAGTGTGTGTTTATGAAAACAATGACATGAATGTAGGAGTACGGTAAGTTACATTAAGGTGCTGCTAAAAACAAATGCGTACTCTTGTTCTCACTCGCTTTTAAGTTGTTTACGCTTTGATGTGAACGAAAATAACGTATCCGTGTGACGCAGCTGACACAGAACAGCATACACTGTTTTCGTTCAGCGGATATTCTCCTTAATGGCGCTAGGGTGACGCGGAGGAGACGAATTGAATAAAATCTTTATTTTTGTTTTCTTTGCACACAAAAAGTATTCTCGTAGCTTCATAAAATTACGGTTGAACCCCTGATGTCACATGGATTATTTTACCGATCTCCTTGTTATGTTTCTGGACATTGATCGTGGTAATTACATTGCTGTCTATGGGAGGGTCAGAGAGCTCTCAGAATTCATCAAAAATATCTTAATTTTTGTTCCGAAGATGAACAGCGGTCTTACGGGTTTAGAATGACATGAGGGTGAGTAATTAAAGACAGAATTTTTCATTTTTGGGGGAACTAACCCTTTAATGACAGCTAAAATTGCCAGCTTAAATATGCTTAAAATCTGACCAATACTATACTCCCAGGCATCACAAGTCAAACTTCCAGACAAAAAGCCTCAATCAGCAATGTACTCTTCAAAACTTACCACCTGCTTCATAATTTACAGTGCAAACCACAGAAAAACCATTACAGACCCATTACGCTATATTACCAGGAAATTCAGCACATCCTTTACATTTTTAGATTTTAAAAACATGCTTTTTGTTTGTTTTCTGTCAGGAGTTTGAAGAGACGGATGAACCACAGCCAATATACTCTTTAAAATGGACATGTGTTCTAGGCAAGAGTAAATGAATAAAACATAAACATCCTAACCAACAGGCAGGTTGACCTTACATAAAAGCTTCGCATTGATTTTTTAAAATCAAAATTACATTCAGATCATGTGACAATCTGGGACCATCTGGAAATCTAATAAGAAGTTGGTTAGTGTGGATTTCATCTCAGTTCTCAAGAATTTGTCTGAAGATCGATGGGACCATAAGAGCTTCTAGTCAAAATCAATAAAATGATATGATTGGTCCCTAGTGCATTTCCTCTGTAACTGCACTGCCAGCTAACATCTGAAGTCATTTCTTGCCAGACGCTGCGAGACGATTTCACTAATGGCCAATGTTATGTCATGATAAGAAGGCAACAAGTTCAACTTTTAAGATTTGACTATATAACTGGACTGCTAGAAACAGACAAAGCCAAAGCGACTGCTTATATGAATACACTCACTACAGTTGGACAGTTTGGGGTCATTTTTTAATTCAGTCGAAATCAAAGAATCCTGGAGAAAAGTGTCACCGTTTTCATTAAACAAAGCAGCACCATTGTTTTCAACATTGATAATAATAAGAAATGCTTCTAGAGGTTTTTCTTGAGAAGCAAATCATTATATTAGAATGATTTCTAAAAGATCATGTGACACTGACTGGAGTAATGATGCTGAAAATTCAGATTTGAACATTTTAAAAGTAAGGAATATTTCAATTCAATAATACAATATTTGTGTATACTTTTTATTGTATTTGTTTTAGCTTATTAAAGTATCACACTGTTAGCTTAGCTACATGTATTTGCTACATGCTCAACAAGCTTAGCTATGGCCTACATAGACAACATTATCAAGGCGGCTTATAGGTTTTGGAAAATGTGACCCCGTGACCACAAAACCAGTCATAAGGGTACATTTTTTTGAAATTGAGATTTTTACATCACCTGAAAGCTGAATAAATAAGCTTTCCATTGAGGTATTGTATCCTACATGTTAGGATATGACAATATTTGGCCGAGATAAAAACTATTGAAAATTAGAGGTGCCCCCCCCCCCAAAAAAAAAAAAAAATTGAGGAAAATTGCCTTTAAACTTGTCCAACTGAAGTCCTTAGCAATGCATATTACTAATCAAAAATAACGTTTTGATATATATACAGCAGGAAACTTACAAAATATATTCATGGAACATGATCTTTACTTAATATCATAATGATTTTTGGCATAAAAGAATAATCGATAATTTTGACCCATACAATGTATTGTTGGCTATTGCTACAAATATACCCGTGTTACTTATGACTGGTTTTGTGCTCCAGGGTCACATATAAACACTCAAATGAGACTCAACTAACTGCTGAAATGATGTTCATTGCAGAAGTCAGAGATCTCATGAGAGGACATAGCACAGATACTGTAAACAGAGGTCTAGTATGCTTATGGAGTTTCCATGCAGGCTTATCCTATATAATGACCTTCACATGGTTGAGTGTATATATGAACATTTCTGCTCACGTTAAAATGCATGTGCACCCAACCACATATTGGGATCGCATTTCATTGCCAAAAAAATTGGTATTTAAAAAGTTCCCAAAAACATCTGCATTAGGGTTTAAATACTGGATACAGATCCCGGCAGCACACAAAAGACGGGGGGCTCGTTTGGTAACTATGGTTTGAATTAAAAAGTAGTTCTTCCCTCGCTAATTAACTTTAACAATGCAATCAACCAAAGATGCAGCCTCTTTCAGGTTTGACGTTAGTCTTTCCATCATGAAAGCAGCACGATATGGTAAAAAAAACTCAGCTGCTGTTCTTCCATGACTGAAACAACAGACAATGTACAAATTTGCAAATGTCATCCATATGTGAAGCTCTGTATTTGTATAAAAACATTACCAAATCGGAATAATACGGTCTCTCAAAAACATTTAGATAAATGCGTTGGATAAATACATTCTTGTAGATCTTTTTCAGGTTTTAAATATCACATTCTGTGTATAAAGTATAAAGTTACAGCACTAAAATGTAAACTAGCTTGATTTAATTTAGGAAAAGTCCATTCGATTTGTGAAAAATACGTTGGAAAATGTGTGATACCCACGTTCTGATATACACACATTTCTGCCAATAGCACTGAAGATGTTAACGTCACACGTAATGTAAAATCTAACAGATGTCAAGCAGTCATGTGAACTGCTTACATAACCTTCTGAGCCATGAGAGGACTTATAGTTCAGAGTGCTGGCGAGGTGCTTGGGGGTTTGGTGATGGATGTGGGGTTTGTCTTTGGTTTGGGGCCACATGCTTCTGCTCTCTGTGGTCTTCCCTGCCCCCAGTCTTTATTTTAGGAGCCCTCTGAGCTGCGTAAGTCGGTGCTTCTTGGTCCATTATTGCCAGAAAGTCAAAGAATGGCACAGGAGGGCCCCATTTCCCATCTGGGATCAAGCCTAAAAGAACAACGGAGAAAAAAAACCCAGAATGTTGTTGTTCGTGACATCTGTCGAACTCGTTGTTTCACAAAGGTTGATGAAGAACAGCTAGCGCAACTTGAGTAAACACTAATTACTCTGTGTACATGCTACTTATGACAACAAAACAGCACTTATAGGGAGTAAATGATGCTTGATACCTGGAAATCTTAAGTAGAGGAGTTTACTAATGGACAGTGACAAGTGATTCCAGATGTCTTGGTGTGGAAACTATGTAAACTGATCTACTATAATTCCTGTGAAAACACAAGGAATTGTGCACACAGATAGGCCTGTCGCAATAATCAATATATAGACTTATCGCGCAATATATGTACATGACCTCAATAATTTTTGGGGAGCAATATATCGCCCATTATATTTACTTAAAAATTAATGTCACAGTGTTTTGTACATTCCACTTGCGCCTGTGTCTTTTGCAGCTTCTCGTACATAACATGGTGTAGTCATGAGGTGCTAGTTCAAATTTTAAAAATGCTTCTACAAAAAAAGTTTCATCTGCAGATATGGTCTTGTTTAGGGATCTGTGCCTTTGTGCATACGGACATCTGACTGCTAAGTAGTGATTGTGTTTTTCAGCAATAGTGTGCACCCTTAATTTACAGAGAAAAGAAGGTCCGGGAAAAATCTGTAGATGGAAAAATCTCAATACAAGTTATTTGTGCTTTTATTTTTCTTCTACTTGTTACTTTGCACTTTTTGTTAGAAAAATGTTTCTTTACTATTTCAGTTTTTTTAAGGTATCTAATATTTTGATCATTTCCATGATCTAAATTCTTGAAAATTAAATGTTTGTTGTCATTTGGAAGCGTGTAGGCCTTCTTGCATTATTATGCTGTTACATTATGATTATATATTCAGTGGCATAAAATGGTCTTTAAAATGACAATAATATCGCTTATCGCAATTATTTCTGGGGCAATATATCGCACAACAAAAAGTCGTTATCGTGACAGGCCTACACACAAAACACATAGCTGAGCTATACAAAACAATTTATTAACAATGAATGCAAACATTTCTCATTAGTAATTTGATTATATTTCTTGATTGATTTATATTGATTATACTTGATTTTATATTGCTGAAAACAACTCTGAATTCATCATGCACAGTTCAAAAGGAGGGGGGGGGGGGATGTTTAGATTCTCGACTTTCTATGGGTCCATGTTTTAAAAGTTTGGGGTCAGTAAGATTGTGTGTTTTTTTTGGTAATATCTTTTAAATATAAACAAAATAACATAATTAGAACAAACAATCAAGGAAGGAGGAATAACAGACACATTACCAATAATTTAACAGTCTTGACAAGAAATTTGATTGAAGATTGTTTCTTGAGCACTCAATCAGCATATTAGTATGATTTATGAAGGATCATGTGAAAATGTAGCTTTGCAATCACAGAAATAAATTACATTTTAATACTAAAATAGAAAACAGTTATTTAAAATGGTAAATGCAATTTAACGGTTTACTGGATTTTTTAAAAAATGCCGGCACGTTGAAATAAAAAGATTAAGAATTCATTTAAAAACATTTTTTTTTTAATCTTATCAAACAAAAAACTTTTGAATGGTAGTGAGAACTTCAATAAAAAGGACTGCTTAACAGTCATGCATTCCCAAAATAAATAAAATCAAAATAGTGGTATAGTGTGTGGAAATCAATACTCAGCAATCTGACACACCACACACCACACACACACACACACACACACACCACACACACCACACACAGAATCCCCTGAAATAGGCATTTAGACAACACTGAAGAGGGATAAAGAACTGTAGATCTTCTCAGAATTTCCTTCCATCCAAAATAAATAATTGCAGCTCTATTTCATGGATATAGACGCTATTTTTTTTCCAGCACACTGATAAAAACCTGTGCATCCCTGATGCCTAGAAAAAGCATAACTTGAAGAGTCCAGGAGTTTTTCTTTTAGCTGTTAATGTTCTAAATGACCCTTAAACATTTTAACTTTAAAATGTTTTCTTCTGTAAGTAAATTTTGGATCAAAGCATCTAATAGATAGATAGACAGACAGACAGAGAGATGATCAAAAATACAGTAAAAACAGTAATATTGTGAAATATTAATACCAATACCAATCAGCATATTAGAATGATTTCTGAAGGAACATGTGACTCTGAAGTAATGGAGTAATGATGCTGAAAATTCAGCTTTGTATCACAGGAATAAATTATCATTTAAATATATTAAAACAGAAAATGGTTATTTTAAATAGTAATCATTTTTCCACCTTATTACTCTTTTTACTACATTTTTCATTAAATAAATGCAGCCCTGGTGAGCATAAGAGTCTTTAAAACACATTTTTAAAAATCTTACCCATCCAAAACTTTTCAATGGTAATATGGTAACACTATTTATTCAGGACCAGTTCTCACTATTAACAAGCATGCATATTACTAGCATATTGGCTGTTTGTTAGTATAAATCACATATTAATGCCTTATTAACTATTTATAAGCAGAAAATTAGGAGTTTATTGCGGCAAAAGTCTTAGTTAATAGTTAGTTAAATAATGAATACAAAGTGTTATATTTATAATGATAGGAAATTATGAAGGTGTAACAGGATACGAAAATGTCACTCATCGCTCCCATGAGCACAATGAGGGAAAGTCCTGCTGCATTAATGTGGTGACAACACAGAGGGACATTGCCACTTATTATGCAAAGTTTCCATGAGAAATGCAAAATTAAAAGTAGAATCTTTCTTGTCTTGAGAGACTGAATCCTTTCTCTGGTCACACAGAAGAGAGAAGGACAAACCTATGAATGTGTAATGGGAATGATTACACTTACCGCCCCATTACACATACAGGACCAAAAAAATAGGCTAAAAACACTAACATTACAGTCATACGCCAGACAATACGCAAACAGCCTAATAAAATCTATGGGGCCGTATAGCAGAAAGGAAACAACTATTGTGTTTTCCTTGCACCAAGAGTCATAAAACAGGCACGTATACAATGACTCTTTTAACAGCAATGCGAAGGACATTTCATTATTATTACACTAATGCTTCATGGCTAAAATTCAGATGATGTGTAGACAATTGTATTTGCTCTGCATTTCACTGGCATATGAAATGTAATAAATATCTTGCGATGGATAAAGTGCTTCATCCATCCACATAAAACACATTTTAACCGACAGACGGATGAAGCCATCTTTTTCGGAAGTGCAAAAAGCTGCCAAAAAAAGTCGCCCGGCCCCAGGAGTCCAGCAGAAGATTTCAGGGAAATAACTTGTAACAATCAGACACAATTAAGGGATACAGTTTCCTCTCAGCTTCACAGGAAGCAGATGGGAGATGCTGAAAAGTGGGTATAAAACCAGTTCAGGTTTTGACACTGACAAAAGCAAGACCCGCTCGGAGACCATCAGCGGAATGGAGCGGAATGTCTTTGGGGACGTGCAGTGAGAGCACATTTTGGAAAGGCATCAACAGAGTTGAGTGCTGGATCTGAGCGATTGGGCTTGTTTGTTTTTTTTACCACAGGCAACAATAGTGATTGTAATAGGGGAAAAGTGTTGGTGAGGTTCTGAATGGATAGGGTGTGATCTCAAACACTGGTGTGGTGTGTGCCCGCTTTTACAGGGCAGGGGTGAGCGATGACTGATTCCTGGAAATGTAGGCAAATAACAGACGTTGCCAACAATTACAAGGACATATTTGATGTCTTCAAATGTCTGTTATCTAATTATCAAATTATCTAACTTTCAAACTACTGTGAAAGTTAGATAAAGAGGAGGTACAGTTTGAAGACATTCACACTTGACATTTCCACAGTTACCACACAATAATATTCTCAATAATACTATGCCAAAAAGGCACGGCCAGGTGGAACCAACATGTTTCCAAGTAATTTTTCTGTCATGAATGAAAGTGAACTACTGACAAAATCACAGATGAGGTGAATATAAAAATATAGATAGCATTAACTGATATAAAAATTAAATTAAGTTACAAAATAAAAATAAGTATTAATGTTAAAAAAATGCTAAAAATAAAAATATAAATAATTTTATAACTAGTGCTGTCAAATGATTAATCAAATCCAAAATAAAAGTTTCTGTTTGAAGTACATGGTGACATGTGGGAAGTTGTGGACCCCGCTACTCGGAATATGTGCTTTGCATTTAACCCATCCAAGTGTGCACACACACAGTAGTGAACACACAAACACACACCATGAACAAACACCCGGAGCAGGGGGCAGCCATTTATGCTGCGGTGCCCGTGGAGCAGTTGGGGGTTCAGCGTCTTGCTCAAGGGTCTCACCTCAGTAGTGGTATTGAAGGTGGAAGAGAGCACTGTACATTCACTCCCCCCACCTACAATCCCTGCCGGGACGAGACTCGAACCCACAACATTTTTGGGTTACGAGTCCGACTCTCAAACCATTAGGCCACGACTTCCCTGCCTAATATAGTGGGTGTGTACTGTGTATATTTATGTATACATAAATACACACACATGCAGTATATATTTAGAAAATATTTACAAGTATTTACATGTATATATTTATATATAATTTATATTATATATAAATACATTTAATATATAAACATAACATTTTTCTGAAAAACTCTATACAGGTGCATCTCATTAAATTAGAATGTCGTGGAAAAGTTTTTTTTTTTTTTCAGTAATTCAACTCAAATTGTGAAAACTCGTGTATTAAATAAATTCAATGCACACAGACTGAAGTAGTTAAGTCTTTGGTTCTTTTAATTGTGAAATGATTTTGGCTCACATTTAACAAAAAAACCCACCAATTCAACTATCTCAACAAATTAGAATATTTTATAAGACCAATAAAAAAAACATTTTATTGAATTGTTGGCCTTCTGGAAAGTATGCTCATTTACTGTACATGTACTCAATACATGGTAGGGGCTCCTTTTGCTTTAATTACTGCCACAATTCGGCGTGGCATGGAGGTGATCAGTTGTGGCAATGCTGAGGTGGTATGGAAGCCCAGGTTTTTTTTGACAGTGGCCTTCAGCTCATCTGCATTTTTTTTTGGTCTCTTGTTTCTCATTTTCCTAATTTTCAGGTCTGGTGAGTTTGCTGGCCAGTAAAGCACACCAACACCATGGTCATTTTAACCAACTTTTGGTGCTTTTGGCAGTTTGGGCAGGTGCCAAATCCTGTTGGAAAGTGAAATCAGCATCTTCAAAATGCTGGTAAGCAGAAGGAAGCATGAAGTGCTCCAAAAACTATTGGTAAACGGGTGCAGTGACGTTGGTTTTCAAAAACACAATGGACCAACACCAGCAGATGGCAATTCACCCCAAATCATCACAGACTGTGGAAACTAACACTGGACTTCAAGCAACTTGGGATATGAGCTTCTCCACCCTTCCTCCAGACTATAGGACCTTGGTTTCCAAATGAAATACAAATCTTGCTCTCATCTGAAAAGAGGACTTGGACCACTGGGCAACAGTCAGTTCTTCTTCTCCTTAGCCCAGGTAAGACGCCTCTGACGTTGTCTGTGGTTCAGGAGTGGCTAAACAAGAGGAATACGACAACTGTAACCAAATTCCTTGACACGTCTGTGTGTGGTGGCTCTTTATGCCTTGACCCCAGCCTCAGTCCATCCCTTGTGAAGTTCACTCAAATCTTGAATCGATTTTGCTTGACAATCATCATAAGGCTATACAGTTCTCTCGGTTGGTTGTGCATCCACACTTTTTCCTTCCACTCAACTTTCTGTTAAATGCTTGGATACAGCACTCTGTGAACAGCCAGCTTCTTTGGCACTGAATGTTTGTGGCTTACCCTCCTTGAAGGGTGTCAATGATTGTCTTCTGGACAACTGTCAGATCAGCAGTCTTCCCATGATTGTGTAGCCTAGTGAACCAAATTGAGAAACCATTTTGAAGGCTCAGGAAAACTTCGTAGGTGTTTTGAGTTGATTAGCTGAATGACATGTCACCATATTCTAATTTGTTGAGCTAGTGAATTGGTAGGTTTTTGTTAAATGTGAGCCAAAATCATCACAATTAAAAGAACCAAAGACTTAAAACTACTTCAGTCTGTGTGCATTGAATTTATTTAATACACGAGTTTCACAATTTAAGTTGAATTACTGAAATAAATGAACTTTTCCACGACATTCTAATTTATTGAGATGCACCTGTAAAGGGTGTTTGTATTTATATATACATAATAAATATACAAAGTACACATACATTATGTAAACAAAAACTTTATTTTGGATGCGATTAATCACGATTAATTGTTTGACAGCACTAATTTTAACATAAAATAAAATATTTAAATGCTACATTTTTAACATTAATATGCTAAAATAAAATATAAATTATTCACAAAATGCAATATTTTAATGCTGATATGCTAAAATATAAAATAATACAATAAAATATAAAATAAACAAATAAATGCCCAAATATCTAAGATATTCTTGTCATTTAATAAGGCTCCAAGTCTTTTATTTTCCTGATTTATCGTCAGACAGAAGTAAAAACAGCAAATTTCACCTCAAGCCGAACATTTTGCGCTATATTTCAAGTATGTAGCGCAAACATGCAAGTGAGGTTATCTGTCCAGAAATGTTAATTACATTGATGAAAACTTGAAAAAATAATTTTCCTCATTCATTTTGTTGCACCTGGTTAGGGCTGAAATCTGAACCAAACTGTTGTTTTTTGGATCAAAATCCTTTAATTAAAAGCTACAGGGACTCACCTGCTGGTTGTTCCTGTCCGTTTTCCACATTGTGAATCCACTGAAGGATGTTCTTAGCCATTAGGGGGCGCTCTGGGGGGAAAAGGAACACCTCTTCTCCAGTTTTTAACCGTGACATCACCAAAACAGGAAGTGGAGGTACAAAGCCAAGATACTTTTCCAGGATAGGCCTCCCGACAGGTGTCCGACCTCTAAAACAATGAAACCCCATAGATGACAATTAACAAAGGGTTTGCTTAAAGTGAATGCATTTTGATTAATGTGTCTAACAGATCATGTTCCTCACAGATGGATCCAACATGGCAGGAAGGAATCCAGCTGTCCAGAGCTCAGCAGTTGCTTTATCTCTGCTAAAGCCTTCGTACTCTCTGTACTGTCCTCCTTTCCGATAAAAAGCAGCAGCAAAGGTTTCTCAAGCTCCAAATACCATGGAAGATTCTCCACGGTCAGTTCAGGCTTTAATGCAAAACACAACATATTTTCATCTTATTAGAGAGTTTTTTGCAAAGGAACAAAAGGCGACTTTTATTGCAATAAGATGGCATTTTGAGAAGGAGCGTATTTTCCCACCAAGTGTGAAGGGACATGTAGAATTATTTCACTTTCCTATTTTTTAAATGTAGTTGTTTTTTTTGTAAATTTAAATGTTTTGCCATATCAGCTTCACAAGCTATTACATGGCAGATACAGATTCAACACATTCAACAATATATAAAAATAAATATAAATTATAATAAGTACAAATATTTTAAAAAATTCTTCGTATAAAATTCAATTTTTACAAAAGTCAGTAAGAGATTCTTTAAATTGTAAAAGTTTTTCTGGGTCCGTCTCAAAAAATAAGTCCTTCATATCACATTTCATATAAATAAGGTATGAACAACTTTGTATTATTTATATACTGTTATTTATTATTTTGAATTAGCTTTTATTTTTATAGTTTCAGCTTTCCTTTGAATTATAGTTTGTTTTAATAATTTTGTTATCAGCTTTTTTATTTGTAATATTTTTACAAATATGTTTTATGTAGCTTTAATTTATTTTTATTTCAGTTTTAGACATTAAACTGAAATTTATTTTATTGCAGTATTTTTCAACCAATTTTTATACATGTAATTTTTTTTTACAATTAATGAAAACAAATTTAATAGTTTGTTTTAGTGTACAACAACAACACTGTTAACTACGTCAATGTGGAGAGCCAGTTAATTCATGTTACTTAAATTCCAGTAAAACACATGTTATTCCAATATAAAGTACCATTGAGCAACTGTGAAACACGTGGTAAATTTGCAACTATTTTCTCAAAACAACTTACAAAACGATCCAGCTCCACTTGTTTTATAAGTGAGACAAGGTCCGTTGGTGAGGATGATGGGAGAGAATAGACCTCATAAGGAACTCCAGGGCTGGTCAGCAGCCGCGTTTAACTGACAGTCCTCTCCGACAACGCTGGGAAGCAGAATGACAGAGAGGCTAGCAGCTAAGGACTAGGGACGGGGAAATACTTTGAGCTTACATAGCCACCGATAACGCCGAGACACGAATGTAGCATTCTTGTTAAAAGACACGTACACAATTTCTTTGAATGCAAGGTATAATCTCAAGTATATTACATCATCAAAAAGTTGATGGTGGAAAACTGTGCAGATGACCATAATTGCTCGGCCTCTTTTGTGGGCAAGTCTTGCAGCTTCTTCAAATGAAGTTACACCTAAGACATAAAGAGCACATGATTGACAGGTTCCTGTGCATATGTAACAAGTTATGCAATACATGCTGCACCCATAAAATACATTTTGATTGCGATGATATAAAAAACACAATTGATGATATAGACAAGCGGTGGGAGAGTTTGTAACATTTGGAAGGAGGTCATGTAGATTATTTTGGCTATTTGATTTTGGTTAAGCTTGAAAGTTCAAAAAGAACAGGAGGCGTTCATGTGGGTTTGGTACATGTCCATTTTCTGCATCCTTCTGACCATCAAAATATTAAAACTGGCGGCTTTGTTTTGTGGGGGGTTGTGTCACCCAAATAATGTGAGAGTCACACGTCATTATTGTACGCACATCATCGTCATTTCGAACTGTGTATGTTGATTTTACTTTAAAGTGTATCCAAGTGTTCCACGCATGAGCATAAAGAGGTGCATAGCTAAATGATGACAGAACTTTTATTTTTGGATGAACTACCTTTTAATATTTTTATGTAAACCCTCACTGTTTCTAATGCTGGGATTTTTCAGAAGGTTATTAAGGGTGCAGCAGGTGCTACGCAAAACCAAGATAAGCACCATTTACTCTTTTCATTAGTTCTTCTGGTGCTCAGGCTTGGAAATCACCATCCACCTTCACTTCATGGAAAACTCAGAAGCTCAGAGATTCTGCATAGCAGGTCTTGTGCATTTCACAGAAAAATAATTTATTTGTAGTGCCACAAAAGAATCAAAGGCTATTTTATAGCTAGATTAAAGTAGTTTTTAAATTATTTTCTTATAGTTTACAATAAAAACTACACTACTGTTCAAAGGTTTAGTAAGATTTAAAAAAATTTTTTTAAAGTCTCCTATTCTCACCAAGACCCTGCAGTGGAAGCTGACAAGTTAAAAAAAAGGAATAAAAAAAATACAGTAAAAACAGTAATATTACAAGATGCTATTACAATTTAAAATATTTGTTTTCTATTTGAATACATGTAATTTATTCTTTTGATGCAAAGCTGAATTACTCCAGTCTTCAGTGTCACATGATCCTTCAGAAATCATTCTAATATGCTGATTTGGTGCTCAATTATCATCAATGCTGAAAACAGTTTTGCTGCTTAATTATTTTGGTAGGAGAAAATTGACGTATTTTGTTTCATGACTTCTTGGGTGAATAGGAAACGTCAAAAGTTCAATTAAAACTATTTTAACAATTGTTTGTGACAAGTCTGTACTGTCTATTCTTTTATAATTCTGGATCCAGTGCTAAATAAATGGAATCCCAATAATTCGATAGTAGTGAATTATAAGGTCTTAAATTTCGATTTGATTGAAAATTTCAATTTTTCATGGTTAAAAAACAATCTAATAAAAGTGTTTTTCTAATAGAAAAAAAAGTGCTCACAGAAAGAAGAATAGGGGGTTTGTAGCATGACAGAACTCATTTTTGGTGAATACTCCTTTTAGTTATACATGTATTATATCCTCTATCTATAAAATAAACCCTGTAGGACTCCTGGGGACAGTGGTCCTTACCCATAGAATGTGTTGAATGAAAAGGCCACACAGCCCTCTGACAGAGGTCATAGATACATATATTTTACTGTACAAATCTACCTCCACTAAGAACGACAACTCAGCAGAAGAGTTCGATGTATGAGTAAGGGTAAGGACCCTTGGAGACCAGGACTCTGCCAACACCAAAAGTAACTCATTAATAAACATTGGGGAGGTGTGAAATGTTCAACTGAGAAATCGTGATTAAAGGACTATTGGCCTTTCTGTGTGGGAATCGAAGCAGCGGCATTTACCGATCACTGCAACTGTGGGTCTCGGGGAGCATCTTTAATAGATTTTGATTTGATGGGGCTCTACAGATAAAAAACACTTTCAGTTGCCTTTATGAATTCACAGCCATATAAAGAACATATAAATAGAAGGGTCAGTGTGGAAGGCACAACACGGAAAACGCGGACTGTTCGATTACCAGCCTCTAATTTAATAAGCAAAGGAAAGCCACGTTTCCGGGTTTAATCCTGAATGACGGTAAGAATAATCCCAACATGAGACTGACCTGGTGTGGGTAAGAGGACACAACTCAAGTAGTTGAACTGTGTAGGCTTTGGTTCCAAGCATTCCATTCTAGAGCTGAGCCGCAGCCAGGGCCGGGCTATAGATCAGAAACGGTGGGAAAGGATATCCAAGTGACAGTGTGATCACCGCAAAGTGTCAGTTCCCATTCTCCACAGTTTACTGCGCCAACTTTACCCATTCATACCTTGACCGTAAAGACAAGGAGAAGAGGACAGAAGCAAAATAAAAAGAAAGACAGAGGAGATGTGGTTTTTAAATTACGGTATGTGATATTCTTCCACAAGTCTTTGATCGGAAGTTTGTGCACATTTTTAACATGCATGTGATGTGCAGCTGATAAATGGACACCAAATAATCCAAGGTGAATTTTTCTTTTATTATGACACCTCTTGAGTGGAAAAAGTTTTTTGCCTATTAATTCAATGTAAGGTATAATCAATTGTAAAATTAACAGTTTAAAAATAAAAAATAATCCACTAAAAACACAACTAAGTTTTTTCTGCAAACGTAAACAAACACGCCTGTGACATAAAGGTAAGTAAATAATGACCAAATTAATTTTTTTTATTTAGCTTCATTACATCTAATTATTTAAAAAAAATAAGCAATAAAGGATAGAGGAAATCGCTTAATATATCAACTGAAAATCACAGACAAGTCTGTTAAAAATCATTACAAAAATGGCTCAGAAAAGGGATGTTAGTCCTAAGAAAAATCATTTGTCTGCAGATTCCACTTGGTTTTATATTTTATTATCAAATGCAATGACTTAAGTGTCCAAATACTTTTTGAGGCCAGTGTAAAAGCAAAACATTTTATTATGTAGAGATCGAGAATGACTGTTTCTTTAATATTATCTGAAAATGGATTCCATCAAATGAATCAATAAAGAAAAAAAATGCGACATAACTCCAGTTACAGAATTTCTGGCAATTTTGTTCATCACTGAAATGCTTTTACCTTCAAGTGCATCCGCCACCTCTACATATGACTGAATGAAAGCCATACAGACAGCATCCCCTAGAGGACAAAAGTGGATATATCAGGGTAGATTCGTCTTACACATCAACTATAATAATAATATAAAAAGTAAAACTCACATTTAAAATAGAACAGCACCACTGTGACATCATTCTGTGTGACTGTTATTTGAAAAGTGTCTGAAGTGAGCTCAATAACAGACTCCAAATCCAGCATAAGATCACGGTCTCTGTACACAGACTCGGACACCTCATCATCGAGAATATCTGGATAAATTCAACATCTTTAGAAGCACTTCAAAACCACTGGAACCATTATACTAGCTGCATAGGTGGCATCCTACCAAGATCTGACCAATGTTGCTCATCTTCCTCTTCGTCTTCGAACTTGTGTTCTTGCAAAAGTTCTTCTTTGAAAAGTTTCACAACCCCTTCGGCGCTATTCAGGGTAAAATATTTCACATCCTGTTGAGAAAAGCTTGTGTTAAAAACTGATTTGTCAAATAATCACAATCACACAACAAATTCAAAGGTTAAACTGACCTCCTGTGGGAGTCTGTAAGCGGCGTTGTATTTAAGCGAAGTTTTCACGTTCGGACTGTCCCTGAAGAACGAAGAGGGGGGAAAAAAATACTAATCAAAATCAAGAGGGAGATACTTTGTTGACTGAAAATAAGATCTGTGGAAGTCAGTTTGGAGATGTGTATTGGATGTTGTATGGCTATATCAAAACTGACCCAATTTACTAAAAATAGTAAAAATGTCCCTACTCGTATTGTGCATGAGTCATTATAGTGCATCCTTTGCCCAAAAACATTCCCTTTCATGATCTTCACCATAATGTAAAAACTTCCTATACTTCTTATTTTTATTTCATGGGAAAAGAAATATTACCAATAATATCAAATTTCTCCCCTCCAAATCAATTCCAGATAGATAAAAATCGAGAAACCCACCCTAACTTACTTGGTAACGACAAATAACAAGTGTAGGTAATACGATAGTTAACATGTCTAACAATGATTAATACTTTTGTTTTTATTAATATTGGACAATGTTTAGTTTTTTTATACACTGAAACACTGTTAACATAGAAATGTGTAAATGTTAACATTTGTCAGTTGTAAACAAATTTGTCAATTTATTTATAAATGATTGTAGTAGGTATATAAAACTTTTTGGACATATATTAATGCTTTTATTCAGCAAGGACACAATAAACTGATCAAAAGTGTGAACGTAAAGATATTTAGCTACAAACATTGTAATAAATGCTGTAAATTTACATGCAAGAAAAGAATCTTGAAAAAAATGTATCACGTTTTCTACAAAAAATATTAAGCAGCATAATAAAAACATTAATAAATAGTACGCAGCTTAATAAAATATTAATCCAGTTTCAACATCGATATGATAAGAAATGTTCTGGATCACAAATATTAGATGATTTGAAGGATCATGGGTCACTGAAGACTGGAGTAATGATGCTGAAATTCAGCTTTGCATCACGGGAATAAATTACATTTTAAAATCTACAAAAATAGAAAAATTTTATTTTTAATTGTAATAATATTTCGCAATATTTCTGTTTTTACTCAATTTTTGAACAAATAACATCAATCTTCACACCCTAAAAACCCACCTATAATCTGCAACCTAACCTGTCTTTGATATTTTTATTAATTATCAATGAGTGCTCATAATGTTGTAACAACTCTCGTTCTTTTTTGCTACTTTTTCAGACCGTAAGAAAATTCAGCTTTGCCATCGCAGGAATAAATTATGTTTTAAAATATGTTCAAATAGACAACAATTATTTGAAATCATAATTTCTCACAATATTTCTTTTTTATTGTATTTTTGAAAAAAAAAAAAAAAAAAAAAACATCTGGCCAGTTAGTTTTATATACTTTAAGTATAGCATATCTCTTATACAGTATATATAAGGTTTTATATACTGTATCTGTATATAACATATATTACATAATAGCCCATTTATAAAATGTGAAAGATTATAAACATTAACACAGACAATAATAAAAAACTATATGTGACCCTGGAGCACAAAACCAGTCTTAAGCGCCACCGTGGGCGCTCACGACTGACATTAGCAATAGGAACCACAACCATACAATTGTCATGGCGTCCAACAAAATAATAGATTTTTCCCTTCTCTATGCCCAAAAACATAGCGATGCTACCCAGTAAAAAATCAGTTTCCATGCCAATATTAGTACATTTCCTACATAAATATTTAAAACGTAAGTTGTGATTAGGAATAGCCATGGTTTTAAGAACTTCATCTGGACAACTTAACAGGCGATCTGTTTCAATCACTTTTGATTTTTTTTGCCACCCTCGATTCCGACCCCTTTAGACACACACCTAGCAAATAGTATCTCGGCCAAATATTGTTCTATCCTAAAAAATGGAAAGCTTATTTATTCAGCTTTCAGTGATGTATAAATCTCAATTTCAAAAATGTACCCTTAAAGTCCAGGTTCACAAATAAAAAAGAAAAAAAATAGAGTAATAAAAAATCCACTGCTTTAGCTAATTGCCGATTGTAAAGTGTTGCCCATGGAATCTTGTTACATGAATATATGAAATGCAGTATTGTTTTTGTCGTCAGTACCTGTGAATGAGCACTACTCCGACCTCCCCGCGGAGCTGCAGGGCGAGAGTTTGAGCAGTGGCCCGGTCCAGCTGCTGGGTTTGTAGCTGAGAGAACAGATACAGCACAGGCACACCGAGGTGCATATGAACCACATCTACCTCAGACGGGTCCAGCACTGCCTCTGTCTGCCAGAAAACAAGTCCACAATCAAACATAACAGATATGGAACTGAAGTGAGAATCAGAATTCCAACTCCTTTTTATTATATCTGGTATTAATGACAGGAAGTTGAAGATGCTTTCTCACCACTAGAGGTGCTTCCATCAGCTGCAGGAAGGTGTGTATGTTGATGGTGTTGAGTGGTTTCCTCATTGGAATGCTGGGACACGGATCAGACCGCTTGGACACATCTTTACAGTGCAGAAACCACAGCCGTGCTTGAGAGGAAGAGGGATCGACGACCCTGTGAAGGATAACAGAAGATTCATTTGAGAGGCATTGAAGTACTAGAAGAATTTGTTATCATTTATATCAAATTTTTTAAATGTATATTAATGCAATTAATGTTCATATATTGTGGTAGTTGGCAAGGTTTTTATAGTTAAATAAAACCATAAATTAAACCAGATTTTAAATTTGTAATCACATGTTTTGCTACTTGACGTAAAATAAACAAACTGAAATAATATAAGGTTTTTGTTATATTTGATTTAATTTATTTCTGTTAAATATTACTTTATTTCAAGTTAAAAAAAAAAGTGGTTACAAATGTAAAATGTGATCACATTTTATGGTTTTAGTTAACTATAATAACCCCGTCAACGACCACACAATATTCAACACGGCAACATCTCTCATTTTAATAAACTAAAACTAATAAATAAAATTATTAAAAACTACACAGACCTATTTAAAAATAAAACCACGTTTAAAAAAAAGAAAAAAAAAAGACTAATCATATGACAAAATTACTAATCTAAACTAAAAATTTAAGTGAAAACATAAAATATTACAATAAAATATCAACAAAAACTATAAAAGAATAGCAATGATACAAAAATAACACTGGTCGTTGGATATCCAAACAAGTGATGAGAAGTTTAGAACAACTTTGGGAACACCTTGTGGCCATATTTTTCATAATTATAGTAGTCTATGGCAACATAAAAAATGTCATGCATCACATCTCTGTTAATTTTATGATTTGAGTACCTTAATAAGGACTGAAATAAAACTTACCCCATATGTTTTAGAACCAAAGTGCCAGTCGTCTGGACAAACTGGTATTTGGTTCCATACACAAATGCTGCCTCCATCAAAGCTCGGTGCTCTATCCCGACAAAAAAACAACAAGAGATATATAACATTGCTTCATTCCAACCAAGACAATGGACTATAGAGAATATGGAGATCGTACCTGGAAGGCCAAGCACTGGTATGTGACCGACCACAATGTCACTGTTTTGTATGGCCGCGCTCTCCACACGCAGCAGCTCAGCAGGTGTGTGCACATAACGGACTTCATTGAAGAGGACAGAGCTTTATGGAGGAAATAAGGCACACATTCAAAGGTCAACTGGTCAAGGCCATCACTGTAGTTCCACCAGCCGAAATATCCACCTCGTTAAATGTTGGTGGTGCTACTGTAAAAGTTTGAAATAAAGGAACTCACAAAAGCACATGAGAAACAATTGCATTGACGTCAAATACGGTATCGATGTCGAAACTCCTCAGGACCTCAGAGCCTCTGGAATGATAAAAGATAAAAAAAAAGCTTTTGGGCTGTTTCAAACCTGTATGACCATATGGAGTCAACGGATCATTTTTATATTTGTCCAAAAAAGATATACTTGTGTACTATATCTCGTGTTTCAACAATGAAAGATTTTGAATTGTTTTTAAAAGAAGTGTCTTAAGGCGCATTTATTTGATCAAAAATAAAGTAAATAAAGCAATGTTGTGAAATATGTTGCTACATTAATATAACAAAAAAAAAATAACAAAGTATATAAATTTTTTACAACAACAAATAAGTTTTATTTTATATATTGGAAAATGTTACATCCAAAGCGGAATTTTTTTTAGCAGCCATTACACACGACTCAGGTCACCGATCCATTCAGAAATCATGCTAATATGTGATTTGATGCCTCAAGAACATTTCTTAATATTACCAATGTTGGAAACAGTTGTGCAACTTAATATTTTTGCGGAAACCATTCATTTTTCAGGATTCCTTGATAAACAGAAAGTCAAAAGAACAGCATTTATTTGAAAAAAAAATCTTTTGTAACATTATAATGGACTATGAATCAATTTAATGAATCCTGCTAATTAATTTATTACAAAAATCTTACTAACCCCAAACATTTGAACAGTAATATATGAATGGAGGTAAAGGTCATAAATGTTACCTGAACAAGTATGCCTTGGTCATGAGCTTTTCTCCTGTGCAGTAGTTTGCTATAGCATCTTTAGAACAGTTCACCTGTAAAAACAATCAGTTATTCAAGCTGATATTACTGCATTATAGTCAACCATCATGTACAAAATAACTAGACATCAGAAAGCTCCTCTTCTGACATTCTGGTGAGACCTGAAGTGAGATTTTGCTCACCTTCACAACAGATATTCCATAGTCCTGTAGGGCATCAGCTGACATCTCAAGCTGCTCCATGAACAGTTTGATGGTTGGATTGACTGCAAGTAGAACTATTGCTTATGTAATAGCCTATGAACTTTAATAATTAACTTTATACGTTTTTTGACACCTCAAATGCATTGATTCAGCAGATACACTGATGTGCTGATCTGACTGATGACTCTTGCTTAGCTTTGCACATTGTGATAACGGTTCTGCAATCATCTGTAACACATTTATCAAAGTCTCACCATGATTTCCAAAGTATATAAAGGACGTCTTCCCTGTATGCATCCTCTCCATGAAGCTCTGACTGGAATCTTCTATCAGTTTGGAGGAACACTGCTCTGATGTTAGGCTAAATAAAAACGCAATCAAATAGACGATGCACATGGTGCCTACTTAATGAACCTTTAACTTACATCCATTTACATTAGTTCATATTAAGGATGAGTCCAGTAAAAACTGGTACACAAAGAATATATCCATATTCAGTCAAAACAACTCGCCTGGGCTGTGCTACTAAATGCATCAGTCATACCCTAACAAATTACATTTTTAAGGGCAACCTATTAAAAAATATATATATATATAGTAATTTTGACTATACAAAATCCACTAGGTTAATGTTTACCGGTCAGTGTTACAAATGTAAGTACTGAAAATCGACATCCTCGAACACTAAAACAACATGCGCTGACGCTGTCCAATTAAATTTGTGGGGAGGGTTTAACGGTGAGCTGAACACCAATCAGAAAGCTAAAAATACAAAGATAATCCAGTGAGAAAACCAATGAGAATGAAGTAGGCGGAGGGCTCATGGCGAAAGTCGTTTGAAAAGCCTGTCATTTTGGCTCCAATGTAACGGCCTGTTTCTATCCACCGCTATTTCAACTGAGAGCCAATATGGCGACTAAAGCGCGTTGGTTTCCAGCTTCGTCAGTACTTGGCCAGTACGCGTGATCGCTCCCTACGTTTGATAATCGCTTTTTTTTTCTTTTTTTTTACGAGTTGTTTTTCTTTGCTCGGAGGGAGCTGTCTTGCGGAGATTTGGGGATTTATTTTTATTTGCTTTTCATTCCTTTCTTACAAAACATACATTGCATGCATAAACCACAGCTTTGTACACCCGTCAATTTATAAACAAATTATCAAATTATTTTGCATACTGTTATGTTAGCTATTAAAATAAAATCTTACAAATGTAACCACTGCAAGCTCACAAAAACAACATGCGCAAACGTCCAAGCATTATTTCAAAACAACAATGCCGATACTCTGAAAATTAAAACCGTAGAGCTCCAGAGGCAGGACACCCAAAAGACAAATGATTGGTTTCTCAAAAAAGTAGGCGGCAGTGTAAATTGCTTTTCGGCGAACCTACTTGAAAAGCCTCTCATTTTGGCTCGAATGTAACAGAATTTTTCCATTCAGCACTATTCAACCGAGAGCCAACATGGCGATAGAACCGCGCCAGATTCTAGCCTTTTCCCATTGGTCAGTAGGCGGGGCCAGAGCAGCAACGCTAGCCAGCTGATCGCTTCTTTTCTAGAGCTAGAGTTGGTTTTCTTAGCTCGGAGGGAGCTGCCTTGCAGAGATTGGGGACTCTGCTGTTTTTTTTAATTGTTTGTTTTCCACATCTTGCTTATAAACATCCGAGAATTGCTTTAAAGTTTATTCCATACCACAACAACTTAGGGCAGCCTGTAGTTTTTCATTTTCAGCTCATATGTCATTTGTAATTAAGTTTGACGTTATTCAATTGCTCCTAATTTCAAAACGTCTGCATGAAAAGTTTCATGGGAAGGAAAACGGTAGAGCGTTGTGGATAAGTCGACGTGATAGCGAGCATCCCGTCGATATGTTGTTTTTACTAGAAAACCAGGTCAGTGTCAGTGTTTGGACGGACTCATCCTCCGCCGAACTGATCCAGGCTGCGGTTCCCCCGTCCGTGCAGCTCGGTCTCACGGTTCTCTACACGGTTTTGTACTCGCTGCTCTTCGTGTTTGTTTACCTGCAGCTCTGGTTGATTCTGCACTACGGACACAAGCGCTTCAGCTACCAGAGTGTTTTTCTCTTTCTGTGTTTGCTCTGGTCGGCTCTGAGGACGACACTATTCTCTTTCTACTTTAAAAATGTTGTTCAAGCAAACCAGCTTCAGCCTTTGCCGTTCTGGCTCCTGTATTGTTTTCCAGTCTGCCTGCAGTTCTTCACCCTGTGTCTGCTCAACCTTTATTTTGCTCAGGTAAGTCCCACTTTGCTGTTTCCCCAATTTGTTTTTGTTTTGCAATGTATTACACACCATCAAAATGCGTCTTTATGATGGTTGGTGGTCTAATTAACATACAACATCAATGTAATTTGTTATATAGAGAGAGAGAGAGAGAATATGAATCCTTTTGCATTTAGTTAGAGTTCCATTTCTATGCAACTCTCATCTAAGTGGGTCCCTCCCACCAAATGTGTTTACTTCATGTGACTGACTTGGAGCTTCATGCTGTAATTGCGATTAAAAGCATCGGCATACTGTCATACAGGCAGATTACTTTGTTTAATTTAGAGACATTCATCATGTTCATGATACTGGGACAAGAGCACAGCTGGAGGTCATCAGTTTCTGTTCAAGTCCCTCTGCTTGGCCACAACAGTGCAGTTCACAGGACAGTCTGAATGAGGACTATTATTGCCACTTTTGGTCCATCCTTCCACCCTTTGTAAAGTCTTGGCCGTCTGTGAATGCAAAACCTCATCATGCAGGGGATGAAATATTGTTCATTTCATCTCCAAAGCTTTATGCACTGGAGAACAGAACATTACAGGCCCTTATTCTATTACTGGAAATGAAACAACTGCTTGGTTCACAAAAATTACATTATTGTTATCATTTATGCATGTCCATGCCAGTCCAAATAAAGCTGTTTGATTTTCTTTATTCTGTAGACCACAAAAAGGGATGTTTAGAAGCATGTCCACGCTGCTCTTTTCCATACGGAGAAAGCGAATAGTGATCAAGGGCTGTTCTGTCATGCTCCAAAAAGCACCATTAAAGTAACATAATAGTAGTCAGTACAACTATTGCACTATATTCCAAGTTATTGGATGTCAGATAATGGTTTTGTGATAGAAACTGACAAAAATGGTAGAGCTATAGGCATCCTGTACTTCAAAAAGTAGAGTATATCAATAGCAAAGTCATGGGTTTGATTCCCAGTGCATTGTAAGTCACTTCTGCCAAACACATCGCATTATACTGAAGCTATACTGAAAATCTCCTTTGCTATTTGAATATGCACTTATATTCAAAGTCGGATGTAATATTTTGATGCACCATAGGTGCAAATGTGAATGAGATATTCAGAACTGCATACAATCTGTATTAAATACATTTATTTTGGTAGCTTGAAAACCCCTGGTCACCATTCATTTTCTTTTTATGAAAAACAGAAGTGTTATTCTGCTAAACTTCTCTTTTGTTCCTCATTAGCAAGAACTATTTCTTTAAAATATAGTAATTTAAATGTCTAATAAATGAGAGGGTAGTTTATATAATGTCTTGTTTCACTTCTTTGGTTGAATGCCACCATAACTGTTATGGTGAAATATTTGGTTTTAATCTAAATTTAATCTTATTATTCATGTCCAAACTCAACAAATGTGTGCTTTGCCCTTTCTGTTCTGTCCGACATCACCCCGTCTCTGATATTACTCTAAACTTGCTTATATTGCATTTTATTTCGTCCGTAGTCAGCACATAAAGCTGTGGCACAATCAAACCTGACTGACAGGCCCTGCAGTCCTGTTAGATTTATTGACAGCTTTGTTTTATGCAACCACCGTTTATGCCTGTCTGCAGCCTTTCCCCTTACACCCACATTAAGTGGCAGAGGGTTGCTCGAGATAGCTGGTCTTTGTTTGTGCGTATTCCTCGGGAGATATTTGAGATGTGGGCATCGTACCATCACTGCCTGAACAGTACGAGTTGGCATTTGAAGGTGCGAGCCAATCAGAGGCACCTGCTGCAAGAGCATTACATCACCCTGCTCAATCCTGTACTATTCCAGGCACAACACAAGGGGTGTGCAGCATTCTGTTCTGAGAACAGCCACCGCACAGACAAAGACGCCAAGCACCCCGACTCCGAAATGTCAGCCAAAAACAAAATCACATCGGTGGGGTACTGTACACGTATGGGGTACGTATCCGAATGAGTCATTTGTATGGCCATGAACGCCGTGTTGTGATCTAGTGCTCTGTCCACTCAGTAATGACCTAATGACCACTATTTTAACTCCGCTGTTTGCCCCACATTCATTTTCCTTGGTAACTGGATGCAGTGATTGAGGTTTCATGCTAGTTGCTGCAGAAACGGGTTAGCTGGGTGTCATATAGGAAGATCGCATCAGTAGTTTTGTAGCTAGTTCGAAAAGGAAAAGCAGCATTATGTACAATATATATCTCTGCTGTAAACATTTTACACACATCTACAAACAAATATTATATTTGATAAAGAATCTTTTAAATAATTTTAGACTTATTAAAAAGATGTATATATTACCTATATATGTTCCTAGATGTATGGTGTATATATATATATATATATATAAAAAAAAATATATATATATTTTTTTTTTTTTTTGTTTTTTTTTTTTAAATAAAGAAATAATAAAAGTATCACTTTTTATTTCTCCTCTTTCCTACTACTTGTTTCGCTTCTGTTTCAGTTTTTTTATAACCATTTCTTACTGTGTGTCAGTAAGTTGTTATTTTAGCATGTGTGTTTCTCAGTGTTATTTTTTTTAGGATTACTGATGAACTAATGTAGTTTGATTTGTATTAGTTTTCTATTTTAGTTTTAGTTACAGTTGTAGTAATGTTTTTTATTATGTTTTTGCATTGTGTCTGTATAGGTCTTTTATTAAGTTTAGTTTGATTTAATTTGAGTTATTTCAGTACTTCAGCATACAAAATGGAAATGAAATAATATATATATATTTAATGTATTTATATACATGTAAGACTTTGTGTGTCTGTGCAACATATGTAGTCTTTTTTTTTGGGTGTTTGGCCTTTTTTTAGTTTTATGTAGCATCATTATTATACGCATGCACCTTTTTTTCGTTTAATATTTGCATTGGTTTTTAGCTTTATTTTTTTTGGTTTCATTTAAAAAATGTTTAGCTTTTTGGAAATGTTGTTCATTTGATTTAATTTCTTTTATCATTTTCTAAGTGTGGTGTGTGTATATATATATATATATATATACTATATGTCATTATAATAAATATATATATATATATATATTAGTAATTTATCGTTTAGAGAGTTATCTAAAGACTATTCAAATTATATTAATATATATATAATTTTAATATTGCTATATCATATACATTTTTCATATTTACTTTTCTATAGTATTAAAAAATATATGCATTTTCTTAAAGTAAATAATAGATAAATAAGTATTAAATTATAAATAAAATTACACACACGAACGCATATATATACTATATATTATATGATAGAATATACTATAAGAATATATAATTTCTGTATTTATTTTAATACTTATATAATGAAATATATAAAAAATACATTACACCGTACATAAATAACATAAAGTAATATAATAAGTTAAATAATTATATCTTTTATTTGTCAAATGTAAAAACATGCATGGTGGAACTCAAAATGTCTGCTGTTGTTTATACAGCCAAAAAATCTGTCTCTTTAGGGAAATGAAATTGCAACACTGTAAATAATGCATTTTATACTTGAGTGTTGAGTCGTATTTTACAGTTTTCCTATCCGTTCTTCCTCTGTCTTCCAGTTCCCTGAGGTGGCACCAAAGTGATGACCAATTAATTTTTCAAATTACACTTTCAGCAACTCTTGTGTGTGAAGGAAACACATTAAAGGCGTGTATAATACTGTGAACGCCAACTGTTTACGTGAAGCAGAACTCCCCCATGAATCAAACGTGTGATTTCTGCATGTAGGAGTGTGTGTGTGTGTAATGCGTCACATAAGACCTCATCAGCAAAGCCCTGCAAAGAAAAAAGATGGGCCATTTTCCACTCTTGTATGTTTTGTGTGCTCTTAAGCAGTTGGGCACATTGTCGGCAGTTTTTGGGGCTGTCCCGGCGTGTTATTTTAAAAACATAATTTCCACTATAAAAGACGGTTCCAGGTTCAAAACATGTAAAAACTATTTAATGGCATCTGGGACACAATGCTGTCCAGTTTATGTAATACAATAATTTTGACTTGTCCCATCTTTGACAAACATCCCATACCATTATTCCGTCCTGCATCTCATGCAAAAGTTGCCATCTTTATCGTCTCATACAGGTGTAGCGTCTCGACAAATCTGACACACTAATTTTTATTTGATTTAATAAATCAATTATTCATTAGATTAACAACAGAGTCCCCTCACTCAATAAACTGGATGTCAGGATTTCTGCTGAACACCATCCCCCCTTTGGTCATGACAACTAATCATGATATCACTGTTTTTATGACCCCCCAGGAATGTGAGTAGGATAGCCCACTCTTTGTCCCAAGGGAAAGCAGAGTAGAAATGGACTGTGTTATAGTTAATTCATAGGAAAACCGTTATTTTAATGAACACACATATTTCTTCAGGCCCTTGAGTATATTATTGTCATTGTGTATTTTGTCGTTGATATTCTTAGACTATTTTAGTATGCTTGTGAGGGAACCCATTCCTGTCATCCTTTCACTATTTGTAATCCTACTTTGTCTAGTATCTATGAATTCGCCTTTTCTTATGATCGAAACAAGCGTGTATGTTATATGGTGGTACATAGGCAATATATATTAGGGCCCTTAGAATCGTTAATAATTTCGATTTAAGTTCATTTGCAAATTACCATGCTTAGAGATAAAGGGTCGTAAACCCTCCAGCAATTTGCCACCTCCCGCTCGGAAATTCCAATTTGCTCATTGGACAAGCCCATCTTGAAGGGCGGAGATCTTCTCCGACCTTAAAGACCCGGCTCCAGGAACCCGCCCCAGTCGGTGGGTGTGGCTGGGTGGGGGGGGGGGAGGGTCCTGTGGTTGCTAAGAAGTACGTGTCGAAAAACCATGGCAACGCTTCAGGATACCAAAGCTCGTGCCAGGCTCTGGCCTAGTCCTTTTCATTCATCAAGTGACTCTGTCTCAAACTGGTTCTTTTCATCAACTATTTTCAGCAAGATCTTGGGCCTTAAGATCGCATCAGGAATCTTTGTTCCTACAGACGTGCAAGTATCAAACTTAGTCGATTTAATTGATGCTTTAAGTATCAGTTACACCTTTTTACAATGTTTGTTTGAACTAAGAATCTGACGTATCCTTGAAGGCTTTGATCTGTTGAATATGCAAAAGTGTTCCATAAAATTCTTTCTTTATGCCTCTTTCTATGCTGAGTTAAACTTTAACCCTTTCCTATACCAACTGTATGTGTGTGTGTGTGTGTGTGTGTGTGTATGTGTATGTTAGACCGGCTTAATGTGTTTATGTAGTATGTTAGACTAGTTAAGTGTTTATGTATTAGAAAAACCTTTACTTTGTATCATTACACTTGACGTGTTCTTCATTCTCTTTGTTTACTCATATCCAGAGCTCTATAGTGTATAGTTTTGATGCTACCAGTAGGAGAAGTTATTTCCTTTCAACCATGGACCCTTATGTCGCTCTAAATATCTACTTGTGGATCGCCAAATATGAATCTCGTTAATTATTATACGTATTTTATGCTGGTTTACAATTATTTTCATATTTCCCCATGAGCTGATCCGCTACAGATTTTTGTGAGACTGCGGGCTATGATAAAACGAAAGTATGAGTTTTCCTTCAAATACCGCTAGGTCCTTTCGCATCTTAAAAGTGTGTGCTTGATAGCCCATGTTAAAATAGGACGTGACTTCAGATGTCCTGTGGTGTCCCTATTTGCTGGCTTGGTGAGATGCAGATAAAGTGGGGGTTTGAAATGGGACACGAAAGCTCCGTGCGCTATTATAATTGTTATGCAGTCAATTATGTATGTAGCAAAAGAAACCCAAGTAAGATTTCGGTCAGTACTTAACGCAGTAAACGTCTGCTTGAAAAGCTAGTCTGAAATCTCGAGACGCAGTGGGCGGCATGTCCAAACTGTACCCTATTAAATTTTGCGTCATCATCCGCTGTCTAGTGAGAAATCACAAAATTGACAAGTATTCGTTCGTAAACTACCGCCTTGTTATCTTTGAAAGAAGAATTCTCAGCTACAGTTATATCAAGGTAGATTGTGATGCGCTTCATGCTGTACCTCCTTTCTTCACAGCATATAGCCGAGCACAAGGACCGGGTTGTCATACTGAGGGTTGGTTCACCCATCGGGCTATGGGGGAAATTAAAGGTGTAGATACTGTACGCTTTAGTACTCACTATGTGACGGCAAACATTAAGCAAGATCACATATCAATTTTAAGACCGGGTTTTTAACCTTACAGTAGAGACACGTTGGGTAATTCTTTAATACAACGTGGCAAGAGGGCGTTATTGTTGCATAGTTGAAGACAAGCCCTCACCGCAGGGTTGTCTAGTTTTACATGGGCTAACAGCAGTGTCTTGAAGGTTGATAAGCACCTACGATCGTAAACACTCTAAAATTTTCCCAGGGTTATTAATTCTATTGACACGACTATAGGTAAACATCGTCGTTAATTTACACTGGCATGCGTATTTTGTGTTTCCCCCACTCTAAGCTGGTCGTGCCTTTTTGGATTGGTGCGGACACAACTTGTCACAGGTAAGTGCTAACTTCACCTATCGCACAAAACACCCATGTTGTAAAACCAAACTTCATGAATCAGCTAAGTAACAAACGCCTTATTGCATAGTTTCATATTTTACGGGTCTGTGTCTGAGTCTTTCCCGCATCTTCTCATCTCTCATTTTATTCCTCTCCTTTTTCTTCTTTCTCTCCATCTCATTTCGTTTTCCCTCTCCTCTTCCTGAATGCTCTTGTTAGTTAGCTAGTGTAATTAATCTAAATTTAATTAAAGTCTATACTGTTCCTTATCGAGAAACTCATTAAGGTATTGGGGTGCTTTTTAGACACAACCTATTCACTAGTGCTGTGCATATTTTGTTCCGAATACGCTTCGTCCAAATTGATCTACCCAGTTGGTTTTGTAATACAGTCATCTAAGTTCTAACGCTCCATTAACTGTTATGCCCCATCCCTTGATGGTGCCTTCCACTGCGCACCTCTGAACCTCAAAAGGAACCGGAGACATTTCTATTTTTGATTTGTTTTTTTTCAAAAAAAAAAAAAAAATAATAATAAGCATAATTTGAATAGAAATGCTCTCCTTTTCCTTATGTTTTTCCCTTTTCTCCTTCATACCTCAGAGTTTAAGCCTGTTTGGGGAACCGTCAGTATATTCTGAGTGATAATTTGACAATAATTTGACAGAAGTCTTAAGTCATCAATCAAAATCCTGTTTACGCCCTTTCAGCAAAACATATGCTGACCCAAAAATATTTTAGCATTCACACTCTGTTTTGATCTTGTAGTTGTCTCTAGCCCTTACTCTCAACACCATTGTGTCAAAACGGTGCAGATGCTCAGACAAACTGCCCAGAATGCAGAACAGAGAGTGCTGGCCAGGCGTCGTGAGGAACACCCCCTTTTACCCAGAAGTGGATCCTGCCCAGTCCCGACGACCACCTACTTAGCCGAAATCGGCTGGACCTCGTGAGGGGTGTGCCTCAGACTCAGGACTTGGGCGAGAGTTGTGGCTACAAAAAGCTCACCAAGGTCATCACCTTCCTGGCCCACAACCTCATGGTTCTGAAACAGGAGGTAAATGATCTCAAGCGACAGATCACAGCGGTAGCCCACAAGGCCCCCAGCAAAATGGAGTTACAGGAGGAAATAAATAGATTTAAAAAGGCTCTGACAGCTGCCGAACAGCAAGAGCACCTGGAAAAGGTAGCCAGAAAGGACCTGTAAAGGAAACACCCACACAAAATTACTATTAAAGCAGCAAATTCTGAGCTGTTAGACAAAGTTGCCAGAATTGAGACTTTGATCCAGCAGCTGAACAACACTCAATACAAGCTTGACATGTTCCGAAGAGAATTCAGGGACTCCTACAGGCGGCGAAAAGTGACGCAGTGGGAGAGACACCCTACTCGTGCATCCTCATTCAGCCGTGCAAACTCTCTCATATGCAACAAGCTACGAAGGGGTGAGCCAACACTTTCTGCTTAACAACTTACAGAACAGAACTGTAATACTTCCAAGCATCCCCGCAGAAGCGCATGATGTGACCCCCAGAGACCTTGACAAGCTAGCCAAAATCCCGGCATTCATCATTGCTGGGGGGGGAAGGGGGGGGGGGGGGGGGGGGGGTAGGGGGGGGGGGGGGGGGGGGGGGGGGGGGGGGGGGGGGGGGGGGGGGGGGGGTGGGAGGGGGGGGGGAACAATATTTTCCTACTTTAGGCAGTACGAGCAGTAATTTAGAATGGTGGAGTCGTTTTTAAACATTGCTTGCAAGCAGACCCAGTAATCAATCTTATGTGTCTGTCTCGTAAGTTAGTAACTTCTTCTCCATGCGCTTACCAGTTCCTGATCAAAACCAGATAAATTATAGTTTGAATGCGCCTTCCTGCGATCAGTAAGAAGTTTTCAGTGCTATAATGTTTTTAAATCGTACGATAAGAAATTAACCTGATTTTAGCGAAGAAATCCTGATTTCTGTGTTAGTAGAGCACAATTCTATTTTCTGACGACGAAATCTCGGGTTTAGCAGCTCATATAAATGGTACCAGATTAAATCGGTCTGATTTTGGGCGAAGAATTCCCCTTCTTCAGTACTGTGTAGGTGATCTGAGCGATGCTCCTCATTTCACTGATTTAAGGCCTTATTATGTGTTATGTATCATTGTATTCATATCGACCCACTCATGTGAAACATTTACGTAACTCTTATACATGCGCGCACCAGGTTCCCTGAATATAATCCAATAAACTATAGCTTGAAGTGCCTCCTACAGGTATTAGAAAGTGTCACTGTGCATAAATGTTGTTAATAAATCGTAACGATAATAAAATAACCTGATTTTACGAAGAAATCCTAATCTCTGTTGTAGGAGCATAGTCTATTTTCGACGACAAGCAATCTCAGATTAGCAGCCCATATACAGTAAATGGTACCAGAATACATCGGTCTGATCTTGGGCGAAGAAATCCTTTTTTTCAGCACTGTGTAGGTGATCTGAGCTTTACTCCTCATTTCATTAATTTAAGGCTTTATTATTTGTTACGTATCATTGTATTTCATTTTTGACTCGCTCATGTGAAACATTTACTTAAAATTAATTGTGTTATTCTAGCGTAGCTAACTACGTATCCACCATTGCCTGTGAAGTGAATGGGCTGTTTTGAGTAATGAATGAATTTGTATGGGACATGCATGAGTTTCCCGTGCATGCTCACAGCAGTGCAAGTCTGCTTCACATGCACCTGTTGTGAGCTTGCATTTGTCTCCTAGCAACACGTGACCCCGGAAGTGTGAGCAGACTCTTCCGGTTAATCTGACAACAGCATCCACTTCACAGACCCGTGCGTAAACAAAGAATTGCGTGTAACTAACGCTAACTCTTAAGCTAAGCCCTTTACCTCAACTGCTAGCTTTTAGCATACGACTAACGCTAGATAGGCGTGTAAAGTGTAACTTTCTAAACACACCTCTCTCTCCCTCTCTCTCTCTATATCCCTGTCACCCCTGGTGTCTCTTCCTGTTTATGCCATCACAGGTCCCTGTGGGACCCCCCCACATACTGGGTTTTACTTGTGTTATTGTTTATTTTTGTTTTGACTTTATTCTACCTCTTTTTAATTTTATTGCATTTATTTACATTTGTTTATCACAAATGTACCAATTCAGCTAAATTGATTTGTATAAAATTTGAGATTATTAAATCAAATTTTATTCTTTTATTTATTTTTTTTTGATTCCCTTTTATTTTTATATTTTTTATTTTGTTTATTTACTTTCCCCTTTTAATTTCCTACAGCTCTTAGGACCCCTTTTTATTTTATTCATTTTTTTTTTTTTTGTTTGTTGTTTTTTACTTTTACCTTATTTTAGTATTTTCACCATCACCATCGTCGTTTTTGGATAGGATTACAGTATTTCGAGCAACTGTTGTTTCCTTAGCGTGTTATACAGGTTATTAGTAGCATAATCCCTGTTTCCTCTCTACTTCTCCTCACGCCTCAGTGCCAGGCCTAATACGTTGAAGGGCAGCTACCATTGCAACACAATGTAGGCTAACATAAAACTAGAAACAATTCCCACTGTTTCTTTTTCTTTTGACGAGGTATTTGGTGGGTCCCTGCTAGTTTAGCTAACAGCCTAACCCTAGGGTTATGAAGTTTATTGCAGCATCACACACAAGTGAAACCTGCTTAGCCATATCTCTTAAAAAAAACTAAACAGTTCAAAATGTTCCTTTTTTTTTTGGAGTTCATCTTATTTTATTTCAGTTTCGTCATAGTGACCAAACCCGTGAACCATCAGTAGTATATCCCGGTCATCAGCTGACCCCTGCTTACGCCCCCTCAACAAAGTTACTCAAACTATCCCTTTGTGTTCACGAACACAAAAACATAGCACCCTACCTCACTAGCTGCCTCCCACCAGCTATTCATACCTTACACGGCCTACACAGCCGTTCCCCTTAGAGATAGTTTAACACCTCTGTACGTACCTGTATTTGCCTTGTGTCTCTCTCTCTCTGTTGTTCCCACAAGTGTGCCAGTATGTCGAAGATATTCCACAGACATCCAGCCCTGGCAGGTCACCAGGACCACCTGGACACTCAGTATAGCACTGTAATGGACATCATTCAGCTAAAAGCAGCCAACGACCTGCCATGGCAAAGAAAGGAACAGCGAGACTGCGACACAAGCGAACACTTGACCAGCATCATCCTCTCCTCGGCCCACACCCTCAAGGGCCTCAGACAGGAGGTATATGAGCTGAAACTGCAAGTCACAGAATTCTGCAGAGAACTGACACCTGCTCAACGAGAGAAAGCACAGAACGGATGCAAAGAACCTCACAGAATGGTGCGATAGAAGGAAATCACCAGTCTTCACAGATGCTCTAACAGCTGCTCAACACCAAGCTCCGCTGGAAAAAGCCATCACACAGGAATTGAAAAGAGAACTGTTTCACACAAAATCACTCTTAAAAACAACATATGTGGAAATAAATGAGAAAGACACCACATCTTAGTCCTTACAAGGCCACCTGCATACAGACAAAGCTGAGGTCCAAACCCTGACTCAGCAATTAGAAAAGAGCTTGACTTGGTTCAGAAAGAATTTAAACAGTCCTAACGACGGCGCATAGACCTAAGCAAAAGACAGCAGGTTCAACACCACGTCGCCAGCAGTGCAGGCCCTCCACGCCTGTGCACAGCTACGTAAGGGGGGAAAGGGAGCCAAAGCCTTATGCTTGACACTTCACAAGTCAGCTCCTGAAAACCTCTGCAGCTGCAACAAAAAAAAAAAATTCAGGCGAACCGAAAAAACGCAACGAGGTGAATTCAGTGTCAAAAATGAACTGAAATATGCTTGCAGACCACAAAGCGCATGATAGCGAAAACACGCAACCAGAACTCCCCTTGCCACAGGCCCACCCCCTCAAAGCCAAGTCTGAACCTGTGAGGGGGGGGGTCGAGAGCCACTGTTCACACGTCACCAACCATCAGCCACAAGGGGGTGGGGCAGGGACTTTTCCAGAGGATCACTGCAGACACACACACCGTGTGTCCCCACAGACCCCAACGAGCTGGCCAGAGACATCACATCTGGCAACCTAAATACTCTCATACCCAGAGTCTGAACACGGACTGATCCCTGCCCCAGACACCAAGCAGGGCCGGCGTGAAAACTCCCCATGCTTACTACCACAGACTTTGACAAACTTACTCCAAGCTCACTAAAAGAAAAAGATTACCCTGGGATTGCGGAGGACACCAGCTGCAAGAAGTCCTCTAGGCATTAGGGCCTGCCGCACAATGCCTAATCAACAGCTGCGTAACCTGATACAGAAGGCCTTTAACAAGCACAAGGTCTCCACTAAAGGTGTTTGTCAAACCCTACTGAGTCTGAACTTCACAACTCAGATTCCAAAGCGGGCACCAGAAGGCACCCATCATTGCCACAATGCAAAACCCTTCTATAGAAAGCCCCTAGCCAGAAGAGGACATAGCCATCACCATGGCAACAGACCCAGTTTCCAGACCAACCACTGGGAAAAGGCGTCCTCAGCCTGCAAACACCACGGTATGTCCAACAGAAGTCCACCACAACATCCTCCTCCACACGGTTGCTGAACGGAGGCTACACAAGGACAGCTGTACATGCCTACTTCTGGGTTACAGGAGCTGCAGACACTTGCAAAAGATCTCCTTGAACAAAACTCAACTAAGGATTATTGAGAAGGACAAACCTCTGACTCTTTGCCTGCTTCACAGCATCAGGCCCCTCCAAGGGATGAGCATCCCTTGAAACCGGTCGACACCCCTAGAAGCAGCCAGACAACGTTGGATTGAGCAACTGGCCCACATGCCCAACAGCGAAAGCTTTACCAACACAACTCAGGCAAGCTCAAGTCGGTGCCCCCACAAGAGCAAAGCGACACCGCAAACATCAAATTTCTAGTGACGTTCGGGTACGCTTGGGACGTGAAGGGGGGGGGCAGAACAGGATAGCTAACAAACCACTGCTGCTTCTCCTGCCAATCATCACTAGGTCATCTGGAAACTCTTCTTCTGACACACTACAATCCTCCATAAAAATTCCTTCAATCCCTGGGAACCATCCTTCACTCTTCACCATTGAGAGGCTAACCCCGCTTTTCCACAGAGCAACGTGGGTACCGACCTATAGCCTACTGGCTAACTCGGGGCAAATCAGCTGTCGGACGACAACTCACAAAACAACATCCCTACCCGGACTAACTCACTTCAGGATGACCGGTGACACAGCCTCGACACCTGCTGCAAAAGCTCGAGGACCCACACCTTGCTACAACCTACATCACCACAGCACACCACCAGACAACATCCAACACGGCACCAACAGCCACTCTGGGCACCAACAGCCAGAGCCGCACTGCCTACCCAGCCGTGAGTGGCCAAGTGTGTGTTAGATTGTTCTGCACCTTGACATCGCTCGTTGGTGTCTATTCTACGGACAACAACGCTCGAAAGGGGGGAAATATGTAGCGTCTCGAACAATCTGACACACTATTTTTTATTTGATTTAACAAATCAATTTTTCATTAGATTAACAAATCGTCACAGTCTCCTCATTCAAGAGACTGGATGCCAGGGCTTTGCTTGAACACCATCCCCCACCTTGATCACCTTGACAACTAATCATGATATCACTGGTGTTATGACCCCCCAGGAATGTGAGAAGGATAGCCCACTCTTTGTCCCAAGGAAAAGCAGAGTAGAAATGGACTGTGTTCTAGTTAATTCATATGAAACAAAACCGTTATTTGAATGAACACACATCTTTCTTCAGGCCATTGAGTATATTATTGTCATTGTGTATTTTTGTCTTTGATATTCTTAGACTATTTTAGTCTGCTTGTGAGGGAGCCTATTCCTGATCATCCCTTTTCACTATAGGTAATCTTACCTTGTTTAGTATCTATGACTTTGCCTTCGTATGATCGAAACAAGCGTGTATATTATCTGGTGGTACATAGGCAATATATATTAAGGCCCTGAGAATCGTTAATAATTTCGAATTAAGTCCATTTGCAAATTACCATGCTTAGAACAAAGGGTCGTAAACCCTCCAGCATTTGCCACCTCCCGCTTGGAATTTCCATATTTCTCATTGGACAAGTCCATCTTGAAAGGCGGAGATCTTCTCAGACCTTAAAGGCCCGGCTCCAGGGACCCGCCCCAGTCGTTGGTTCGGTCAGATGCTAAGATGAAGATGTGAAAAAACGCTTCAGGATATCAAATATTGTGCCAGGCCTTTCGGCCTAGTCCTTTCCATACATCAAGTGACACTGACTCAAACTGGTCCTTTTCACCATCAAACCAACTTCCGCAAGATCTTGGGCCTTAAGATTGCATCCGGAATCTTTTTCAGACATACTTGCAAGTATCAAACTTAGTCGATTTACTTGATGCATTAAGTATCGTTACATCTTTCTACAAGGTGTGTTTGAACTCAGAATCTGACGTATCCCTGAAGGCTTTGATTTGTTGAATATACATGCAAAGTGTTCCATAAAATTCTTTCTTTATGCCTCTTTCTATGCTGAGTGAAACTTTAACCCTTTCCTATACCAACTGTATGGGTGTGTGGGTGTGTGTGTGTGTGTTTGTATGTGTATGTTAGACCGGCTTAATGTGTGTTTATGTAGTATGTTAGACTAGTTTAAGTTTTTATGTTGTTAATAAAACCTTACTTGTATCACATTTGACGTGTTCATTGTTTACTCATAATCGGAGTCAATAATCATGCAGATTTACTTTACAAACTTATAGAATTGTACAGTAAGTAGGTTATTTCCTTTAACCAGGAAATTATCGTTCTTAGAATTGACAAGACGGTTGTCCCTGAGTGGTCAGCTAAATATCTACTGCGGATCTAAAATATGAATAGTTAATATAACTAGTTATGGTTAATTATTCAAATTTCCCATGAGCTGATTCGCTGCCCTACAAGGGGGGGGGGGTACCATTGTTCGTGACAGGAGTGAAAAAATTTTTGGTCGTATCACTTTATTCACAGAATATGTGTCGAAAATGTTTGTCGAAATCTGTTATATGCTCACCGCATTGCTGTTCCCAAAAGCTAGAACAATAATATTTTTGAAATATTATTACAATTTAAAATAACTGTTTTCTAATGAGTATATTTTAACATGTAATTTATTCATGTAATGCAAAGCTGAATTTTCAAGTATGTAGTGTCACATGATCCTGCGAATCATATTACTACAGATTTGTGCTCAATTTCTATTGTCAGTGGTTGAAATGGTCTTTCTGCTTAATATTTTTGTGGAATAATATAAACATATTAATAATAATCACTGACATTTGAACAGTAGTGTATCATGTTTAAGGACAAGTAGCTATGCTTCCATAACACCATGTATTTTAATATTTATAAACATTTTATTACATCATAGATATTCATTATAAGTGCATTAATGTACATGCAGTTTTGCTTGTTTTTTACAAACTAGTTGACAAATCCAAACCGTGCTTTCAATAGAGCTTAACTTATTTTAAATGCAGAACATGCCATTAATAAGGGTATACAGATTTCAGTTACAAAAAAAACAAAACAGAAAAGTAGTTATGTAGTAATACAGTTGCGTAAGTTCACTTATTTAATCAAATGTTTTCTATTATTTAATATATAGTTTTCAAAGAATGACATGTCCTTGATGTTGCTAATGGTCTCTTGACCATAAAAGTCGCTGTGCATGACATTTCTTCACATTTAGCACGTCAAACCACAGAGTCATGGCTTGTTTCTGCAATCGTATCAGCCGGGAGAGTCTTATTAATTCAGTTTGCCGAGGAATCTTTATAATGGCCAGCCAAACAGAGGCATCACCCCCACGCAGCTCCATTACAGCTTATTGGAATGTTGTTTTCTTATTCCACACTCGCCCTCTTTGTCCTTGTAAACCATCCATAGATATGCAAGTTTGGTGTAGATCATTATAGCATTATCGCATGTTCCTCGCTGCTATTTACACTCCTCCAGTGCTTTTGTAAACTCATATTTGGGGCCAAGTCACATGATCGGGATCAGTAACAGAAATGTGCTGCCTGATTTGTTTAACAAACTTAGGCATCTGTTTGATATGTTCATTGGCTGCCTGGTCTTGACTGGAATGAATCACATTTCGCCCTTTGACAGCTGACTTGGAGACGTTTAGGCTGGAATTTGTTTTGGGCTAATGATTTTAGCAGTTGTGCTGTTGTGTCAGGAGAGGTTCGGAACGGCTGTTGTTAATCTGTAACTAGGCCACAGTTTCTTTGGCAGGAATCTCTAGGTACTGTAGACCTGCTTGTTGAAAAGTATGGAGTGAATTGGGTCACGGGACATCCACACGACTATAGGGGAGTGGAAGAAAACCGGCCAGGTATGTTTCTAATGCCCGGCGGCTTCGCTAAAGAGCCGCTGTTTTTCCGGTAACGACAGTTGTTTGTGGATGCATTAAACTCATAACCGATGTTCGCTATCTAAAGGGCCATTTTGTAAGGCTATGTAGATTAGTCGTGTGGTGGCATTATGAGGTTGTATGCACGGTTTGTTCACAACACTGATGCCCAGCTTAGTGGGTGAGTTGTGTGCGGGGGCAAGAGCTATAACGTTTTTGAAACATGACCTTTCCACGCCGTCGTTTCCGGGAACAAAACTGTAAGTGTTTGGTGGCTTTCGGTATAGGGCCTTTTGAGACTTTCTTTGACAGCGGTTTTTCTGTTGGTCGGTTCTTTCATGGAGTAGGGGTTGTGAATTCTTGTGATGGAAGCTTAGTTTAAAGGAACCTCGTTACCACAGTTATTCTCTGAGGCGGTTCGAGTGTGACGGGACTGTACCGCTTAACTCTCCTCACACAGAACACTTCATCCATAAACTAAAAGCGCTACAATACTCAACATGACCAATGTATAATGAATAATGATTCCCCTGCTAAAAGTTATTATTTATCTTTTTTACTATTTACTTTAGTAAGTTGAATACAAACGGTAGAATAAGCAAGGGTGAATGGGGAATAGGCGGGGTAGGTGTAAGTAGAAGGATCCCCAAGAGAGGGGTGACAGAGGTTGGTGAAGGAGGAAGGTTGATCAATACGAACTCTGTGTGGGGGAGAAGGGACAATGGAACAAGCAAATAATATTAACGACCCAAAGGAAAGAATGCTAGAATGAACAAAGCAAGTAAAGGAAGAAGAGGGCAGAAATGCAAAACCCCCCCAAGGGAAACGGCCGGAAGCCCCAAGCCCGCGACACCGCCCCGACGGAACGGGGCCGACCTGTCCGCAACAACCACACGTAACTGCCGCCCACCACGCACCCGCGCACCATATAAGCCGGCGAACACGGAACGGACAACATGTGGTTATACCTTGTGCTAGCTCAGAGCTGGTACGTTATGTGTTTGGAAACCGGCAAGCCTCCAACTTCCGTGGGATCATTCCGGTGTCCATAATCACCCTGCGGTGGACGGCGACAGAGCCCGGCCCGAAAGGATACATTTAAAGACACCAGTGGTGAAAAAACTAGCGTTTTGTGGCAGCAGAATGATATGGATCCAGTCAGCGGGTGTCGTTGATGTTTGACCAGGCTAGACGACCAGACATAGTTGTTTCCAGTGAACCCTGGAGCTCAGAGCGATCTTATATCTCAGAGGAAAGCGGCGTTAGAAGGGGGACTCAGGACAACTTCCCACTGCCTAGAGCGCAAGAGTTAAGCGGGGGTTTGGAAAAAAAAGACGAGGTGGCAAAGTGAGACTATAGGACTGAGGACTGTGGTAGACTTGCAGCCAGAACTCATCTGTTTGGAGGAACTGGGACGGGCAAGGGCCCGAATTATGCGGATCGCTCATGGGGCCTGTGTGGCCGACTGGACTGGGGGTGCTTAGATACGATCTACGCAGAAGGTAAGCTGTTGGGCGGAGGTGACGCAGGGCAGAAGGTGACGTAGGATCGCATATGGGGCGGGGATGCGGGACGTGGGATCTCGATGGAGGACTACCTCAGAAGAACCTGGGTGAAAGCAGGGGGGGGGGGGCAGAAATTAGGACTTACTCAGAAGGTCGCGGGGTGCAGAAGGACGAGGGCTGATATGACGCACGTCCAAGGTCCATATATTGTCAAGGTTCCCGTGATTTTATAACTGATTAGTTCGCAAAGTTCATTCCTCTGGGGTCAGTTAGGCGTGGAGGACTTATAATGATACACCTCGACTGAATCTTTTCTGTGGAGTGTGTTGGAACTGGTGCAGGCAAGTGATGGACCATAGGTAGTAGGATGTTGGTTACTTATGTTTAGCAGAAGAGACAGACTGGAGACGAACCGTAATGGTTGCTAACGGTGTCAAATAACGTCTGAATATCCGGGACACTGCTAGTAGGTTTGCAAAAGCACCCTGAGGGCATAGAAACCCCGGTTCCGGAGGAGGTAAAAACATGCACCGGCCTGGCGAAATTGTGGACAGTGTCTGTAAAGGGGGCTCTTAACCATCCCAATGAGTCTGAATTTGTAGGCGTATTTTCTGTTTTGACCTGCTCTGACTCCACACAGGATACAGGACCTCCATCACTCAGATGTGTTCAGTGAGGGCTCTCAAACACAATCTTGTACAAAAACAAGTATTAAGCAGACCAGAGGGACGCGTTCCAGTTTGGTGTGTATGGTGGGCCTGAAGCCTGCCTGCAATTGCGTGGCGGTGTGGATTATCCGTTTTTTTTCAGGAAGGAGCTAATTGAGGTCCGTCATTGTGGTCCCACCAGTTCACTACAAATGGGATTATCTATTTTGGTTCTTAAAGTCCCGTGACCCTGTAGTTGCTGCGACTGTTAGTCTCAGTGTAGTGACCATCTTCCCAGCGAAACGGAATAGTGAATAGAGGGCAATGGGTTTTATTTTGCGCCTTCCTCCTCTCTGTCTCGCACTCATAGAATCCCTAACGGTTTAGAGAGGTGTGTTTAAGTGATATTCTTTCCGCAAGCCGTCAAACAGACATCATCAAAAAGAGGATCCATTCCAGGACAGAAGTAGAATGTCAGATTTTGATTAAAGAAGAAGCAAACAATTTTTTTTCGAGAGAGCTGATTAACTTCACAGCGGATGTCATTGTTCACATCATTACTATCAATGTGACTAGTAATTAGTAAATAAGTCACTTTTGATTTCATGCGACTTTAATAGAGCTTTATAACCGCCCGAGCTTGAATGGTTTGGACTTGACCTAAAGCCTACCGACCCGAGTTAATAAGCGGTGGGAGAAGTGTTTCTTCTGCTACAGGTAACAACTCCTTTAGTAATTTAGTGGGTACAGGATCTAACAGCATGTTGTTGGTTTAGATGCAGTGAAAAGTTTATTTAGCTCTTCCTGTCCTAGAGCTGTAAAGCACTGCAGTTTATCTTATGGTGCGATGAATGAAGCTAAAGTATACGCTGTAGAATCTACATTTGCTACTGTATTTCTGATGTTATCTATTTTATAAGTGAAGAAACTCATAAAGTCATTACTATTAAACTGTAAGGGAATATTTAGATCGGGTGGCGTCTTCTGTTGGCTGGTGTTGTTCATCTTCCACTGTGCAAATAAAAACCTAGGATTGGTTTTTGGTTATTTTTCTATGAGTTTGTGACTTTGTTGAAACTGTCAACTACAAAACAGGCAAATATTTATGAAACTTTATTTCTATACAAGCTTAACTGATAACTCAATGAGGTGGGACACTACAGTCAAGCGGCTCTTTTGAAAGGAGTATTTACTCTTCAACTACCTAAAAAGAAGCAGCTACACACTGAATATAGATATATATATATATCTATATATACTGTAGATTAGATATCATATTAATATCTATATAGATAACTATTAACTTCAGACCAAACAATGTTTTTTTAGATGACTGAGTGACACTATTAGACGTTCTTTGTTAAAGTTTAATGAATGAGCAATATAAAAAAACTAGAACTTCATTTAAAAAGCACCATTATGACACAGGGGGGTGAGTCGAGAATCACCAACACTTTAGTGTTGCATAAGTTTTTTAGCGATAGCAAATAAGAGCTAAGAGGTGCGGGCAAACGGACATCAAAGAAGGCTAATCATTGTTGTGAATCTTCATGTAACATGAATGTTGGATGGGAATGGAACCTATTGACTAGAAGATCGTTTTTTGTAAAAATGACACAGACCAGAAACCAGCTGAGGGGACTAGGTTCACACTACTGTGGGATGTTAAGTCAAAATAATTTGAAAATTTAATTAATTACTTCCGAAAACTGGTGTTACTGTAAACTGATGGTGTTTGTCTTACTCGCCCCTTTGTGAGTCAAAAAAAGAAAAAGCTGGCACTGGTTCATTATTATCTGTGATGATCCAGGACAGAAGTAATATCCCTGCTAGAGAGAATTCATAGGTCTTCATGTCGACTGAAAGATGAGAAACAGAAAAGCAGGACAACTGAGGGTGTAGCAGTGGAGCACATTCTCAGTGCTATACAGGAAATTGATTCTGGCCCCAGCGGTCACAAGGACCTTGCATGAGAAGAGTGTGCTTGCTGGCGTCTGTATGCATTTTGGCAGTGGGGTGGTCAAACAGTTAAGCTTCGGACATGATAAAGCCAGATCTCTGTGGCACGCAACAACAGCAGGCTGCGTCACTAATGCGATAAGAGAGGATCGCTTACAAATACAAATGCTAGAACGCGAGCACATTCAAGCACATGCAGGAGTGGAGACACATGCATACAAACATGTCATGGAAAACAGCACATTGGGAATAAGCATTTGGCATCAGCATTATTCTTTCATGTCAATTACACTATGTGTGTGCTTCACCGCTACACAGAGTCACTTTTACTTTATCTAGCTATCCGGTCTGGCCTTCCGTCCGTGCCGTCTCGGTCCATCTCGTCTATCTGAACTATCTATCTGAAATTTCATCACTAACCCTTTTCCACCAAATGTCTCGTATGTATTAAAATTTTAGTTAACAGCTAGGGTGAAAATTACTTAAAGAATACTAATCGTCACTAAATAAATAAATTTTCATTGTATTACAATTACATGTCTCATATTTCATCCAAGCATGCTTTTTTTCTATATAGATTGCGTGAATCTATAGTGCAATGTGTACAAGCCTAGTCTGATGTATCGAAAAATGCTTGCACCTGATTTAATGTCTTGAATTAAATTTTAAAATCACTTCGGGATAAAAGCATCTGACAAATGCATAGATGTAAATGGATGGGGGAAAAAAAATTAATATGACAAGAAAAGTGTTGAATCTCTTTTAATAAAAATCAACCCCAGTGATGTATGTGGCTGCAGTTAAAAATGTCTGGTTTCCATTCCTTCTCTAACTGCCAAATGTGTCTTTCATAACTAAAAAGCACAATGTGTTCAGTGTTCAATGTGTTCAAAAAACCCTGAGAATATTCAAAGATTACACATTTTTCCGATGACAATTAGCACTGAAATTTGGCCTCCCGTTTAGAGACTTACAAACGCCATCCCACGTTTAATCAACTGCCTCATTCATTTCCGATTCTATAACACAGACAGCATGAGTCCAGAAGCTAGCTAATTTAACTACTAATCCATTGAGTTGCGTTAACTGTAATGTAAATGATAGGGCAAGGCTTTTTAAGATGCAGCATAGAGGGGAAACACCTCAAGTCTGCTCTGAGATGAAGAGAGAGAGAGTAATTCAATTAAGGGAAACACACTTCTGCACGTGTTAAGTCTTTCTACTGGAGACTTAAAGCAGTATTCAATTACCTGCTCAATCAAGCCCAATTTACTGCTAGAGTGGAAGGAAAACATACAGACTGTAGTAAAACTGAACCACACTTTTCTCAAAGAGCGAAAAGAGAGGATGTGTGTGTGTTAGAGAGAGAGTCAGACTTCACACCAAGAGTCAGTATTGATCTTGGGTGAGGTGAGGTGACATTGGTTAAAAACTTAAGGGCTCTTCATATCTGGAAACAGCTTACCGCCTACTGAGACACTATGGCATTAAGTATAGACAGCATGAGGCATTTTATGAGTACACCTATCATTACTGGTGCATGTGTGAGACACTTGGTTAGGTAAGTGGGCAGCGAAGCTTCAGGCAAACCCCCACAGCTCAACCAAACCCCCTCACCCACCAGGGCCCCGTTTCCATGACAAAGTTAGCTAAGAGCCCCAGCAGGACAGGAGATAAACAAGAAGCCATATCCCTACCACTGGGATGGGATGTGTGTGCGCTTGTGCGTGTCAGGATAGTCCTCTGAGATGCAGACAAGCTGGCTTCATGAGCCCTGAGTTGAGGACAACAACAACTATCCTTGATAGAAGCACTGTCCTTCCCTCAGGAAGACAGCCGGCCGGGTGCAGTTATGGTGGCACACGTCTGTGACCGTCTACTCCCTAGGCTCCTCTCGTTGTTATGTGTTTTGGGTTGCGATTTGTGCTCTATACTGTTTGTTTTGGTTTATTGTTTTTGGTTTTTTGTTTGTGCGTTCTCGCGTGTCTATTTGGTTGGTGGGCAAGGCTGGCAAAAGTTGGGTAGGTCTGTCTACGTCCTTCTCGGGCGATAGGGTGATCAAGGGAACTAGCATGACCCTGTCGTGGGCTTGTGCGAAAAAATAAGGGATGGAACGGTTTAGATAACAAACTCCTCAAAATGGTGGTGAGCTGGATTGTGAACACAATAAGAGCGATGCTTAGTGTTCATCCATCTGATTTCCAAGCTGTTACTGTGAAAATTCCTCCTACACGAAAAAACAAAAACACAAAAGTGGGAGGAGGGGGGAGCGAAGAGGGAAGTCCGGAGTCCGGAATAGAGGAAGGTGAAAGTCCAGAAGAAAATATTGTAGTTAAATGACAAGATCAAGATATCATGTGTAAAATATAGTGTTCATTTAGACGCAGCGGTGGTGGGCGTGAAATAACAAGGGTGGACATGAATAGTGCTCTGTTGAATTCGGTGGAGAAAGCCAGTCACACAACGATAAAGAAAACTGGTGCTGTCGGCCAGAGAGAGTCATAGAGAGTGATAACAGAGCTGGTTAGAAGACCTGCTGGCTAGAGAAATGGATCGGTGAAACTGAAGTTATAATTTTGAACATTAATCTTCCAGCGAGATAAGTTTAGTTATTGCAATATAAAGGCACAGGGGGCGATATAAAGTGCCTTGATTGTTAAATATGTCCAAATTGTGAATTGCAGTTGCCGTTAAGATAGTGAGTCAAGTGAATAGATAGTCACAATTTTCGGGAGCTGCACGTCGAGGGTGAGAGAGAAATCGGATTGTAAAATAGCAAGTCCATGTGAGATGGACGTGTATTTGTGTACGCGATGCAGAAACCAGGCTGTACCAACTAAAGATCCTCAGCCGGTGCGCGAGAGGGGAAAAATCCACCGATTCGGGGACGGTGAGAATCTCGCAGAGACAGGCAACGAATAATTTCCGACTTCAGAGGGTGTTGAAGCAAACAAATTAGATAAAGGAACTCCGGGCCAATTGAAACACGAGGGGAAAAAACATTTAAAATATAGGAGACAGGACAGTTGCAGACCATCATAATCCAGATCCCGGCTGTCCAGTTACACAAGAACCTGCACAGACCATCTGCATAGGCCTGCACGAAGGGCCGAACTCACACTCTGAAAGCGGTTAAAGGGCATTTCCAGAATCAAGCCACAGGCTCGGGGGACGGAACTAGCCACAGCGAGGCATGACGGAAGAGGCCGAGCAATATAGAGGGGATGATTCCGCGGCGGGGGGAACCGGCCATCAGTTGCGAACCAATGACAGAGTGGCACGGAACAGAGAGGACGGAGGTGCGTGGGGTTACATCTGCGGAGAGGAAAGAGTAGAGGGGGTTGGAACGTGAGAGAAAAAGAGACATAAGACCCAGGAAAATCAATGCGTGCAGAAATGAGAGATAATAGGAGGAAAGAAGAGACGAAGAAAGAAAGAGTGATTCATACGTCGGACTGACTCCACAGCACATTCGCTAAGGAGGGGAGGCCATCTAAGGCAGAGCCGAAACACAAAGGGCGAGTGATATCCACAAATCCGGTGCGCTTCAACAAACCCCCCACTAGGTTATCTGCGTGTGATTGGTAATTGCCCTCCTTGTTTTGGTCCATTGTCGATAAAAACATAGCATAGGGGTGTAGTGATGTCCTGCCTCACTGACTCAAGGGGTGTGTGTGTGTGTGTGTGCGTTTGGGAGGCCCTTTGTAGGCTGTGTGCTCAATTACACACTGACATAACAGGCATGTACAATTACAGCGTGACACTGCATTCACTGTACTGCACCTGTCAGACAGCCTGGCAAGGGACGACCAAGGGATCCTTAGATGATGAAGAGGCAGGGGTGGCCACACATGCACACACACACGCGCACACACACACACATTGGTTGTACATACTCCAGCACTTTTATACTTCCACATTCCCATTTTCCATGGCCACCTCTCTCTCTCTGTCTTTCCCTGTCGTTCTCTCGCAGTAGAACTGCAGTGGTCAGCACTCTAGTCATTGTTGTGATTCAGTAGTGGAGCTCCTGTCTGCCAGCTCTGCTCCAATTTACAACAGCGGCCCACAATGCACTGCTCTGGGCGAAGCAAGAAAGCAACCATACCTCCCTCTCTCTCCTCTTAGGACTGTAGAACAGCAGACCATCGTCAAATAAGCACAAATAAACAAGCTGCACTCCTGAAGTAAACCCCTCCATGAATCTTCTCTTGCTGTCTGCCCTCTCTCCCTACTCTCTATATCTGTCTCAGCTCACAGCCGGTTCCACCCAGCATTAAAATGTAGAAGTGTGTTTGGTTTCTGCAGCACTCGTGGCTCCAAATGGAATTGATAAAATAATAATGAATGTTTTATTTATTTATTGCCTCTAACTCACACAACTGATTAAGCTAATGCTGCTAAGATGTGCAGCGAAAATGAACAAAGCAATATTAACATACTTTTAAGTTTAAAATTGGAAAAAACTTATTCTTTTTTTAATGTTAAAATCTAAGGATGCACCGTTATTAAAATTGTGGTCACTACCAATATGTTGATTATTTTCACGTGTTGGTAAATAGCCTACTGTACACTGTTGAAGATAAAGGTTATTTACTGGCATTGATGGTTCCATGAGGGTCCAACTTTAACATCCATGGAACTTTTCCATTTCACAAAATGTTCTTTATAGTGTAAAAAGGTTCTTTAGATGAATAAATGTTCTTCATGCTTAGAAAAAAAGTTATTTTAAGAACTGTTTACTCAAAGGGGTGAATCAATGGCTGATATAAAAAAGATATGATTTGTCGAAATAAATGAACATAAAACATTAAAAAATCTAAAAATGTACTAACTAAGTATAAACGAACTAAATATTTCTGGTTTGGCACAGAAATTATGCACTTCACCTTTAAAAGAAACCTAAACTTACAAAAAAATCTAACAAACTGCTGTATAATAGACCAGCATTTAATGTTCACAATTGATAATATACTGCTCTGCCCCTGCAGTCTTGATGGGCTGTTTTTAGTAGAAAGCTTTGAGAGTGTCTCTAGCGAAGGCACTGACAATCTCGTTGGCATCCATTGTTAGCTCTGAGAGCAAAGACCGCTACAGCGGCTGTAAGGAGAGAAAGAGAGCAGGGCTCTGTGGGGGAGATCACCCACTTTCCCTATGCAGAAGCCTTTCATCTAGCAGCTATAGCAAAACAGCACAGCTAATTAAGAAGAACTAAGGAATGTCCAAAACAGACACACACACACACACCCAATTTTTCGTCCTCGTGGGGCTGGAGATAAATTCAGTATGAAACAAGGCGCTCACATTACTTAAAAATCGAAGGCTAGCTCTGTGTGTGTGTGTGTGATAGAGAGACCCAGCTGTGGTCCACTGCTGCTCACTTTATTATATAATTTGTGGAGGCATTAGATCTACTTCCATAGTCCACTGGGCTTTCACAAGCTTCCCACAATCTCAATTAAGTTGTGAGTGTGTACAGTATATGTATGTGCCAGTATTTGTTTCTGCCTTAGAGTACAACAAAATCAAAAGGTAACTGTGACTTCATTTCTCATAATTGCAACTTTATATATCAAAATATGACTTTATATCTTCTCTCATAATTGTGATTATTCTCTCTTCATCTCTCAAAATGTGACTTAATTGTGACTTCATCTCAAAATTACTTTATCTCACAACTGCAATTTTTTTCTGCTAATTGTGACTTCATATTTCAAAATGTGATTATCTTTCACAATTGCATTTTTTTTAGATATATAAATTGCAACATTATATCTCAAAATGTGAGTTTATATTTGCGACTTTATCGCAAAACTGCAATTTATTTCTCCTAATTTGACTTAATATCTCAAAATTGGACTTTATTCCTCATAATTGTGACATCATATTTCAAAATTTTACTTTTGTCTTTCACAACTGTGATTGATTTTTTTTTTCATTACTGTGATCTAAAAATGTGAGATCTCTCATGATAGCAACTTTATTTCTAATAATTGTGAATCAATACCTCAAAATGTGACAAAAAATGTTTCCCCTCATAATTGCACATTTATAAAACACAATGTGGATTCATATCTGATATAAAGTATACTTGCACTGTATCACAATTACAACTTCACATCTCACAGTTATAACTTTGTCACAATTGTGATTTTATATCCCACAATGTGACTGTTTCAGATTTTAAACTTTATCATACAATCATTCATTCATTCATTTTTTTACCTGTTTCAGATTTTAAACTTTATCTTAAAATCATTCATTCATTCATTTTTTTTTACCTGTTCC
>JADLZN010010664.1:25000-56553 GCA_018155175.1 Sinocyclocheilus anophthalmus | reverse complement strand
ATAATCTGTCCTTGTAATCATAATTTGTGTGAAAATGAATACAATTTGTTTGTGATTTACAGCCACGAGTGTTTTGGAGTTTTGCATTTTCCAATGAGTCTGTGTTGAATGTTTTCCAGGTTAGTGGCAAATTGCTGAAAAATACTCAAGTTCGTTTGGGGCATTTAAAAGCATGTAAACTAGATATCAGCCGTGAAATGTCAAGCACACATTCAGAGGGAGGAAATTAGAATAAATCAATAAATAAACAAGCAGGTGAAAGTACCAGAAGTCTCTCACCGCCTCATATGATCTGTGATACATTCAGGACTGGTTTGGTGCACACATATTTTAACATAATGTGAAGGAGAATTAATTAATAAATGACTGAGCAGCAAAACAAACAGTACAAGTGAGCATCTGCAGTATTAAGAGAATAGAAATAGTAACTATACACTTCATGCAATAATATTCTGAATAACTGTTATTAAGACTCTATAAAGACACCACCAGTGATATTACCATATTTGATTGATTACATTAAGAATTACAGTTTTTGTAGTACTGGAAATGTTAGTTTGAATATGAGAATGAGGCTAATCTAATTAAATATGCACTAATTGCATACATGCCGAAATGGTAACGGCAATGTTAAAAAAGTTTATTTTAATGATTAGTAGAGTTAAGGGAGCGGCTCTGGGACTGGAGCAAGCTCGTGAGCGGACTCTGGGACTGGAGTGGGCTCTGGGACTGAAGCAAGCTCGGGAGTGGACTCTGGGACTGGAGTGGGCTTGTGAGCGGACTCGGGGACTGGAGTGGGCTTGTGAGTGGACTCTGGGACTGGAGTGGGCTTGTGAGCGGACTCAGGGACTGGAGCGGACTCTAGGACTGAAGCAAGCTTGGGAGTGGACTCGGGTACTGGAGTGGGCTTGTGAGCGGATTCAGGGATTGGAGCGGGCTCGTGAGCGGACTTGGGGACTGGAGCGGGACTGGAGCGGACTCTGGGACTGAAGCAAGCTTGGGAGTGGACTCGGGTACTGGAGTGGGCTTGTGAGCGGACTCAGGGACTGGAGCGGGCTCGTGAGCGGACTCAGGGACTGGAGCGGGCTCGTGAGCGGACTCAGGGACTGGAGCGGGCTCGTGAGCGGACTCTGGGACTGGAGTGGGCTTGTGAGCGGACTCTGGGACTGGAGCGGGCTCGTGAGGGGACTTGGGGACTGGAGCGGGCTCGCGAGCGGACTCGAGGACTGGAGTGGGCTTGTGAGCGGACTCAGGGACTGGAGCGGGCTCGTGAGCGGACTCAGGGACTGGAGCGGGCTCGTGAGCGGACTCGGGGACTGGAGCGAGCTCGGGAGTGGACTCTGGGACTGGAGTGGGCTTGTGAGTGGACTCTGGGACTGGAGTGGGCTTGTGAGCGGACTCTGGGACTGGAGTGGGCTTGTGAGCGGACTCAGGGACTGGAGCGGACTCTGGGACTGAAGCAAGCTTGGGAGTGGACTCGGGTACTGGAGTGGGCTTGTGAGCGGACTCTGGGACTGGAGCGGTCTCGTGAGCAGACTCTGGGACTGGGCTCGTGAGCGGACTCGGGGACTGGAGCGGGCTCGTGAGCAGACCCAGGGACTGGAGTGGGCTTGTGAGCGGACTCAGGGACTGGAGCGGACTCTAGGACTGAAGCAAGCTTGGGAGTGGACTCGGGTACTGGAGTGGGCTTGTGAGCGGACTCAGGGATTGGAGCGGGCTCGTGAGCGGACTCGGGGACTGGAGCGGGCTCGTGAGCAGACTCAGGGACTGGAGTGGGCTTGTGAGCGGACTCGGGGACTGGAGTGGGCTTGTGAGCGGACTCAGGGACTGGAGCAGGCTCGTGCGGGGACTTGGGGACTGGAGCGGGGCTCGCGAGAGGACTCGAGGAGGGAGGGTCGGGTGAGCGGACTTATGGGGCCTGAGTGGGCTTTGAGTGGGACTTCGGGACTGGAGTGGGATTGTGAGCGGATGGGACTGGAGCGGTCGTGAGCGACTAGGGAATGGGCCGTGAGCGGACTCGGGGACTGGAGCAAGCTCGGTAGTGGACTCTGGGATTGAGTGGGCTTGTGAGTAAATTAGGGGACTGGAGCAGGCTCGTGAGGGGACTTGGGGACTGAAGCAAGCTCGGGAGTGGACTCTGGGACTTGAGTGGGCTTGTGAGCAAATTCGGGGACTGGAGCAGGCTCGATCAGACTCATAGGCCGGAGCGGACTCATGAGAGCGTTGTCGAGTACATCGTTGTTGTGTAGATGTACCCAAAGCCCTCAAGATCTGAACCTTTGATCCGCTGCAAAATGTCAGAGTGTTTGGTGAAAAATAAATAATTTCATAATAAAAGCACGATTGGAGTTATTAGGGTCACTTTCTCTAGATGTTTGTTTGCTCTGCAAGCATAATATTTCTGTGAAACATCATGTACAGAAGCTGTGAATTAATATATTTCATGTTGAGTAACTGATGTTTTGTAGGGGGCTCCGGGTGAGACGGGACAGAAGGGTGACGCCGGTCCTTCAGGACTGCAGGTAAATCACTCACTGCTCTCCTTCGCTCTCTGTCTGTTTGTCTGCTGTGTGTCTGAAGATCATCTCGTGTTCCTGTAGGGTGTTCCCGGCTCTCCAGGGCCTGCAGGCCGCGACGGGCCTCCAGGATCGCGGGTAATGTGTCCGTCACACGTGCTGTTGCTCATCATGCTAACGCTGCGCTCAGCCGTATGATCACTTGTGTTCTCGTCCTCCACAGGGTTTGCCGGGTCAGGACGGCCCTCAGGGACGAGTGGGACCACCGGGAACCATAGTGAGTCCACAAACACACGTTAGAGCATGTTGACGTGTGATAGAGGTGTCGTAAGGGTCATATTAGAGCAGCACGGTATATCGAAATAAAATCAATATCGTGATATGGCCTAGTGCAATTGTCAAAAATCAATATATGTATTTCAGAGTAAAGCGTGTTACTGTGTTAATTTACACGCGTGCAGCTCATGGTCATGGCCCCCCATGCCATATTACAAAAGAAGGGAAAAAATAGGGGAAATTCAAAATTCAATTTTTGTTTCAACTTTTTTTATTTTTTATTCTTGCATTGAAATGTAAAAAACTGTGAGTTTGATTAAATATTTAAACATAGAATTTTTTTTTGTTTAATAAAATTTTTTTACTTTTTTATAATATAATATAAATAATTATTTGGACATGAACATTAATTTCAATTCAAATTAGGATGTTGGCCTTAATATTAAAAATATTTTTAAATGTTTATTGCTGGCAAACCATTCAGAATTAAGATTTAACATGAAAAATGAGAAATTCAGTATGTCAATATTATTGCTGTAATGTTACAGCTGTGCTATAAACTAAAATGTTTTATTATTAATAGAAAATTTTAGTTTACAATACAAAAAAAAATCCCTACTTAATATTGTATAACGTAATACTCTCAAATAAAAATTATTAATAACAAATAGTATTTATGTCGTATAAAATAAGTCAACAACAGGGGAATGCTTTTTTGTTTTTTACGTCCAAGTCACCTTACTTTAGAGCTTTATGCTAATAAAAGTTTCAAACCCCGTTTTTCCCAAACTGTTGAGCCCTAAAAGGATGGTTGGCACTCAAGAAATTGCATTTTTAACATGTATTTTATTTAATTTAATTGATTTCTTTTCAGGACATCTGCAACAATCAACGTCCATGCCTAGAATGTTAAATACTTTACAATAAAGCTATGTCACGTCATCTGCTGAAAATCTTGCATTTTTTCATATGGCAGAAGAACAAAATATCAATATATTGTTCAGCTGTAGTCGATAGAGTGTGTTTATAACCGGCCCCTCTCATCCTCAGGGGGGTCCGGGAGTACCAGGGGCCCCGGGAGAAAATGGCCCTCCAGGACCCACAGGAGACCAGGGTCCCCCGGTACGTGTTTCCACACACATGTGCACATGATAGCAGCAACTGAACTGATGCTGAAACCTCCTCTGTCTGTTTCAGGGACACCTGGGACCCAAGGGAGACAAGGGTGAGCGGGTGAGTCTGATAACGAGTCTGATCAGATAACGAGAACATCCTCACGTTCTCAGACTGTTTAATTCATACTGTGTGTTTAATAGGGTGACGTCCAGTCAACGGCTTCTGTCCAAGCCATAGCCAGACAAGTGTGCGAGCAGCTGATCCAGAGTGAGTCCACAGACATGCGGACGCAAGGCATCCTGGGATTGCTTTCGCATGTCTGACGTCTCTTTCTCCGGTCGCAGGTCACATGGCGCGGTACAGTTCTATTCTGAACCACATTCCCAGTCAGCCGGTGTCTATCCGCACCGTTCCCGGACCGCCGGGAGAGCCGGGACGACAGGGGACTCCAGGACCTCAGGGAGAGCAGGGGCCATCGGGACGCCCGGGATTCCCTGGCACTAACGGAGAGAACGGCCAGCCGGGAGCGCGAGGTGGATGATTGCGTTTGTACTTACAGCCTGAAGCACACAGACAACACTAACCTGTCAGAAAAACAGCCGTTCATGATGGAGCGAGCAGAGAAGATGGAGAATCACACTTAAACTGTGTGTGTGTGGTTTCTCATTCCTCAGCCCTTCCACCCCCCCCCCACCCCCCCCCCCCCCCCCCCCCCCCCCCCCCCCCCCCCCCCCCCCCCCCCCCCCCCCCCCCCCCCCCCCCCCCCCACCCCCCCCCCTCCCCCCCCGGACCTCTGGGTGAGAAGGGAGAGGAGTAAGGGCAGTCCAGGTGTGGAGTCAGGGGACCCAGAGGACCTGTGGACCACCAGGGTGAACACACCCTCACACCCACAAACATTTATCAGATGTTAAATGATCTGAAAATTCTATGGTAATCTCAGATATAATTGGAAAGGATGGGATTTGAATGGAAAATGTTATTTGAGATCACAATTAATGTGTTTCAATCTTAAACTTATGTGAGCGATTCATCAGTGAAGAGGAAATCAGTCAGTGGTGTGTGTGTGTGTGTTGTGGGTGTGTGGTTTAATCACTTGATCAAAAGAATAAAAACGTATAGCTGAAGAATCTGTGTCTGCTGTCAAGGAGATCCGGTGATTGTTGAACAGGCCGACAGGAGGCAGGTCATCTGGTCGCCCCGGTAACCGCAGTCCCGGCGTACCTAGGATTCCTGGGGACCTGGGTGGTCAGCCCGGGCCGCCGGATACTGCGACCAGAACTCCTGGGCCTCGGATACAACGGGGAGGTGAGTGTGTTGTGGGTGGGAGTGTGTGTTTGTGTGTGTGTGTGTGTGAGCTTGAGTGTGTGTGTGTGTGTGTGTGGTGGGTATGTGTGGTGGAGTGTGTGTGTGGTGTGTGTGTGTGTGTGGTGGTGTGTGTGAGTGTGTGTGTGTGTGTGTTGTGTGTGTGTGTGTGTGTGTGTTGTGTGTGGGGTGTGTGTGTGTGTGTATATGATGTGTGTGTGTGTGTGTGTGTGTGTGAGAGAGTGGTGTGTGTGTGTGCGTGTGTGTGTGGTGTGTGTGGGTGGGTGTTTGAGGGTTGTGAGTGGTGAGGTGTGAGTGTAGTGGTGTGAGTGGGTGTGTGTGTGTGTGGAGTGTGTGTGTGTGTGAGTGTGTGTGTGTGTGGTGGTGAGTGTGTGTGAGTGTGTGCATATGGTGGTGAGTGCGAGGAGTTGTGTGTGTGAGTGTGTCCGAACATGGCTTAATAATCGTCCTAAATCATGATTGTGGTGATTATGACCCGCTGTGCTAATGTCTGCATGAACGGTGGGGGGGCAACAGGGAACTCTTCTAGATGTTCAGACTGGAGTTAATGCATAGGATTGCATGATTATAATAAAATAAACTGAAATCATGATGTGGATAGGGCAATATATTGCGCCAGCTGCATCTGCCTCGGATTCTGAGTCGCTGTATACCTGCATTAAAACCACGCATGTGCCAAACGTCGATGGAAGCTTTAGGCTGCCTGTGGTTTTGGTTGCTGGATGGTTTTGAATGTTTGGAATGAAGAAACAAATATACTAAATATAAAATTGTTATAATACTAATTAACATAATTATTAATTATTCGTATTAGTTATATTAATATGTAATAGCCCAAAAAAATGTGCCAAATTGTGCATCGGAGCTTTTAACACTAGAACCGCCACGGGTTAAATTTTACCCGTGGCTGTTTTTAAAATGTACATAAAAGATTTTTAATAAAACATTTAAGTCTCCCAGTCACTGACTTTTACTGTAATTGTGTGATTTACAATCCCCTGTTTTTAAAAACTGTTTAGATAAAACCAGATCCAAAACGGGGCGTTTACGTCTGTCTAATGCCTGATGTCCGCGCGCTATTTCTGTGTGTTATGTTTTAACAATAGTTACATTGCAGGCCACCCTTTAATCACTGCAGTTATCAGTTCATAAAAACGAGAAATGAGTAAAAGAAGCGATTTAGGAATGTGTGAAGAGAATAATAAGCAGTAAATGCGATGGAGAGTATGATGGTGAGGCTCAGTAAGCATCGGCGGATCCATGCTCATATTTAGCTGTTTTTATCCTATACGTTTCACAATTGTCAAAATGGATTAATAATTTAATTTTTGTTTGCACATTTCATGTTATGTTGCGTCTGTGATATTTAGTCGAGTGGTTCTGCAGAAGAAAAATCAGACTGATGTAGGCGCGTGATAAAAGCTTTCTCTTTCTTTCTTTAATACGACGTGTATGGTGGGTCTGTATAATTCAAATTAAAGAATAATAACAAAATAAGAATGATTCGGTGAAGGTGTGCGTGAATTGTCGTGATCATCCAGCAATGTGGTGAAGGCCTATTATTGCTCATATTATCTATAGGCTATTTTAGCATGTAAATAACAGAGGTTATTTAAGATATTGATTAATGACCTGTATCAAATGGTATTACACCACCCAAAATAAATCTTATCTTCCTTCTAATATAGGTTGACCAGTGCAGGCTTGTTTAGCTTACTATTGACCGTATGAAAGTGACTCGTGTAGTGCATTAAAAAGTCTTGAAAATAAAACAACAGGATACAAATATAGTTGATGATTAGACATAATCATTTCATGACTCTAGACTCTTCTTTGTGAAGACAGTAGCATACTACAGTGAAATAATAAGGTCTTTAGCCATTCAAAAACAGCGGTCATGTGCGTGGGAAAAATGTTTTCAGGTGTACAGCGGCCCCTGGCGGTTCTAGTGTTAAATCACAGTCATGCAGCCACACTGCACTGTGTTCTGTTATACAGCATGTGAACCTGTATGTCATTCTGACCGTTTCAAGCACTGTCGCATGACCTCACGGTGCTGCACGCTTGATTCAGCAAGTCAGCAGATTACTGTAGAAGTGGAGTCGGCTGTAGTTCATCAATAATCATACTCTGCACTGCATGTTCGACAGACGTGACTCATCTGAGTATTGAGTGCAATATTAGTGAAACAGTAGTGTGCAGCTCCTGCCTGCTGCTGCGTCTCACACTTACACGGTGAAGCGGGATGAACATCTAACGTGTGATTGGTGACGTGTATCTTTGGGGGCGGGGCAGGGGGTGTGGCCTGGGCGTCATGAACTGTTGGTATATCTATGGGGGTGTGGCCTAGGCATCGATGAATGGTGTTGCATCTTTAAGGCAGGGCAGGGGGTGTGGCCTAGGCATCGATGAATGGTGTTGCATCTTTAAGGCAGGGCAGGGGGTGTGGCCTAGGCATCGATGAATGGTGTTGCATCTTTAAGGCAGGGCAGGGGGTGTGGCCTAGGCATCGATGAATGGTGTTGCATCTTTAAGGCAGGGCAGGGGGTGTGGCCTAGGCATCGATGAATGGTGTTGCATCTTTAAGGCAGGGCAGGGGGTGTGGCCTAGGCATCGATGAATGGTGTTGCATCTTTAAGGCAGGGCAGGGGGTGTGGCCTAGGCATCGATGAATGGTGTTGTGTCTTTAAGGCAGGGCAGGGGGTGTGGCCTGGGCGTCATGAACTGTTGGTATATCTATGGGGGTGTGGCCTAGGCATCGATGAATGGTGTTGCATCTTTAAGGCAGGGCAGGGGGTGTGGCCTGGGCATCAATGACAGTCAAGAGCGAGTTCACCCAAGAAATAAAAATCATTCTGTCACCTTTCCTCATGAGGTTCAGTTTGGGGTTGTGTGTGTTAGAGTTTGCAGTGAATGATTTCAGATATAGCCTCAGCTATAAATCTATGATATTCCCGCTTGACACTTTTCAGTGTATTCATGACAGAGCTTTTATTTCTGGGTGGACTGGCTCTGTAAGTGATTGTAGCGCTGCTTGTGCTGTGGGCGCATCAGTAACGCGTGTCTCTCTCGTGCTGCTTGTGCGGTGCGTGCGGCTCAGAGCTGGGCGTTGATGCTGACCTCACTGACACAGATGTTCCTGCAGTTCAGCCCAGCTCCTACCAGCCGTACGGCCCGGAGGCCGAGGCCGAGGACGACGACCCCTACGGCTCCTACACCTCCTACTACCAGCCCAACTACCCTCCGCCGCGGCCCGTGCAGCCCGACGACCCCGTCATAGAGGAGGAGCTGCGCTCGCCCGGCATGCAGCGGCACACGCGCAGACGCTAGGAGAGCACGCACCGAGGGTGTGAGAGACAATGAGACGAATAAACTCAACATTCTGAGAAGAAAGGGCTGAATTGTGAGATAAAAGTCGTTTTTATTTTTTTATAAAAACAGTGTGTTATAATCGGACGGCGATAATGATGATCTGCTTTTTCATTCTTATATGCTCAATTAAAGATGATTTCTATTAGTAGACCAGTAGATTTCATAGCAAAAGCATTTGACATTTTAAAATGCAGCCATGTTTATGCCGTTCAGCATGTGATGTAGATCTGAATAAATGTTCACTTCTGTGTGTTGTTCAGGTGATGTGTTGAATATTTGCTCTAGGGACGTCATTGTGTGCTTTGTTGTAGTTGAAGTTTCCAGCAGGCTAGTTTGGCTTTTTTTCCTTTCTGATGTCTGAACGGATTCGCTCTGATTGATCCAGCGGTCTGTTTGCGTCTGATGCTTGAAATCTAGCTGTTTACTAATATGATTCCATATAAATGACTAAGATTGAGTGTCATTCTCGTGCTTATTTAGAGAAAAACAGTCATGCCAAGACTTGTATTGCATTGTACTTTTGTACACATTTTTAATGCATTACAAAGAGTTAAGCTTAGGAAGAAAACTCTTTTGAAGTCATTTCAGTGCTCAAGTAAAATGGAGAATATTTCATGTAAAATAGAGATATAGTGTCAGTATGTTATCAGCATATTTTTGATCTGTATGGAAGCTGCTCTTTCTGTTCTGAATCTGCTTTTATGAATGATTGTCTGATTGTGAGATCAGATGTTCATTAGTTCTGATTCTCTGACATCTGCTGAGCTTAAAGTGCGTCTTAATATCTGATTTCGTAGAAATATATATATATATATTCATGTGCTGCTCAATAATAAGACACGTTCAGCTCGTTTCTCGTACGTATCTCACTTTCTCAAGCCATTGCTGTTTAATCTTCAGTTATTTATTTTATCTCAAGGTTTTTCAGTATTGTCAGTATTCAGCATGTTTTGAAACCCTTGACTAGATGTTTGTTAAAGCCTTGTTTACATTCATTTCATATGTGACATGTCAAGTATTTCTAGCTTTGATGTATGCTGTATGTGTGATAGATGAATCATGCAGTATTTGTGTGGTTGGGAAAGTCAGACATCGCTGTCAATCAATTTAATAAAAAATATAGTAAAAAACTTATTCCAAATCTAGTGTGTGTGTCTGAGAGAGAGAATTGGTGTGTGTGTGAGAGAGTGTGTGTGTGTGTGGGGGTTGTGCTCTCTCTCTCTCTGTGTGTGTGTGTGGGTGTGTTGAGAGAGTCTCTCTGTGTGGGTGTGTGTGTGAGTTCTCGTGTGTGTGTGGTGTGTGTTTGTGTGAGTCTCTCTCTGTGTGTGTTGTTGTGTGTGTGTGTGTGAGTCTTGGTGTGTGTGGGTGTTGGTGTGTCAGAGAGAGAGAGAGAGATGGATGTGTTGTGTGGGTCAGAGAGAGAGTGTGTGTGTGTGTGTGTGTCAGAGAGATAGTGTGAGTGTGTGTGTGAGTGTGTGAGAGAAAGAGAGAGAGTGTGTGTGTGTGTGTAAGAGAGAGAGAGTGTGTGTGTGTGGTCAGAGAGAGAGTGTGTGTGTGTGTGGTGTCAGAGAATGAGGGAGAGAGAGAGAGAGTGTGTGTGGGTGTGAGAGAGCGAGAGGTGTGTGTGTGTGTCAGAGCGAGGAAGGAGTGTGTGTGTGTGTGTGTGTGTGCAGGAGAGAGCGAGAGGTGCGTGTGTGTGTGTGTGTGTGTTACAGATGTGAGTGTGTGTGTGTGTGTGTGTCAGAGAGCGAGAGAGTGTGTGTGTGTGAGAGAGAAAGAGAGAATGTGTGTGTGTGTGTGAGAGAGGAAGAGAGAGCGAAGTGTGTGTGTGGTGTGTGTGTCAGAGAGAGAGAGAGAGTTGTGTGTGTGTGTGAGAGAGAGAGAAAGAGAGAGTGTGAGTGTGTGTGTCAGAGAGCCCCGAGAGAGGGTGTGTGGTGTGTGTGTGTGTGTGAGAGAGAGAGAGAGTGTGTGTGTGTGTGTGACTATGTTGGCGGAGAGAGTGTGTGTGGTGGAGTGTGTGGCTCATTAGATAGAGCAGCCGAGCAGGTGAGAAGAGAACCTCAATCAAACCGGTAACAGTCAACCCAAATCAGTGTTTCCATGATACATTGATAACTAATATATTAAAGGGTTAGTTCACACAAAAATGAAATTAGCCCATAAATTACTCACCCCGAGGCATCCTAGGTGTATATAACTTACTTCTTTCAGACGAATTCAGTCGGAGTTAAAATAAAGAAAGGTCTTTGATCTTTCAAGCTGTTTAAATGCCACTCAGCGGGTGTTGCATGCAACAGTCCAAAAGAAGTTAAATAAAAAGCACCCATCCATAAAAAAAAATGTCTCACACGGCTCGGGGGGGGGGGTGAACAAAGGCCTTCTGTAGCGAATCGATGCCTTTTTGTAAGAAAAATATCCAAATTCAAAACGTAATAATCACTTTAATAATGTAGCTTGCACTCACTGTTGTAAACAGAAGCAGCTCCGGGAGCATGACGTAGGGTTCAGTGCTGCGCATGCGCTGCTCAGAAGTGACGAACGCGGAAGTGCAGGAGAGAGATCAAAACAGCGGTCACTTTTTAGAAGTACAAAACGAGGATTTGTAAGAAGAATGTCAGAGGATTTCAATATAAGCCAAGAAGACACTGGTTTTCCTTTGCTAAAGTAAGGAAACATTGCTTCCTTTGCTCCTGTTAACAAACGTTGGTTTCACGAGACTCACCGGCGCATGCGCGACGCTGAACTCATACGTCATGATTCCCGGAAGATGCGCTCTCGTAAAACAATGTATGGAAAGTGACTGACAGTGGCCAAAGTATGGTGACCATTACCAGATAGTGCTCTGCAGGTACCCATCCAACAGTGCAACACACAGCATTGAACACACACACGTGAAACCATCCACACACAGAGCAGGGGCAGCCATTGTTGATGCAGCATCCGGGGGAGCAGGGGGTTCGGGGCTTGTCAAGGGAACTCAGTTGTGGTATGACCATGAGCGCAAGCTCCAGTAAAGTGATATTTAATGTCACGATCGGTCATGAACTTCCTATGGCAGCCCAGAGAGGTCCACCTTTCCAGTTTCATTGGACTCTCACATAACACACTGTTGATCAGCACCGACTACCTATCCCATCATCATTGCACTATTGCCACGCTGTTTCCTGATGGCAACAAAGGCAGGTTCAAATCACCACTCAACTATATCAACTACCCACTTCTACACCACCGTTCTCGTGTTGAATATTGTTAGCCGTACCCTGTCCGAGTTTCAGTGTTTTCCTTGCCTTGCCTGTTTTTGCGTTTTCTGATCTTTGCCTGTTTTCCTGGATTTGTCCCTCTCGTCTCGCCCCCCGGCTCCGCTCCCGGCGCGGCCCGCGCGACCTTCGTCTGCCATTGTCTGCCGCTCGGGGCCATGTGATTCTGTCTGCCGATCGTTGACCTATGCTAGCCCTAGGATTATTCTTGTGTTTTTGCCCGCCATATATCTGTTTGCCAGTGTTTTGACCCTGCCTGTTATACCACGTCTCTAATAAAAGCTTGCAGATGGATCCACACGTCTCACGTCTCGTCAGCCCCGTTACAATTACGTTCTGAATATGGATATTTTTCTTACAAAAACGCATTGATTCGCTACAGGAGGCCTTTGTTCACCCCCCGGAGCCGTGTGACGACGCTCTTATTAACTTCTTTGGATGTAAATAAGTGGATATGTAATAAGAATGCGCTTTTTTAACTGTAACATTCAGAAACATGTTATACATTTGAGTTGCAATAAGTCCCCCCCCCCCCGTCAACATTTTGCCTTAAATCGCAAACTACAAATCACAATTGTGTTTGTTTGAAACAGTTATTATTTGAGAGAGAAGTGGGCATCATTTTCAATAAATTACTGTCATAAAACCAGAAGCGAGATCAAATGTCATCATCTGTGATCTTTCTAAACGTCTGAATGATGGAGAAAGTTTTATCTTTATCTATATCTAGTCATGAATGCAGATGTGAAGTGAGTCCTCTGAAGGGCTGTGTTTGAGTGAGTGCTGCAGGGGACCCAGAGTAAACCCAGAGTAAACCCAGAGTAAAGAGCGGCTGATTGGTGTTTGTGTAGAAACTCTGAATGAAAGCCCTCGCGCGTCTCTGACGCACCGGATCATGTGTCGGTTACCGTGGATGTCCCGAGCTCGGCTTTCCTCCGTCCTCGTCTGGGCTCCGGTGCGGCGCGACGCGTTCTCAGAAGGTGAGCTCTTGCGTTTGAACTCGCTGTTAGAGCGACTAAGAAAAGTTTGCGGCGGAAAGGCAGCGCCGTTAACCGGTTAGCCGCGCTCGTTAACGGGCCTGACACGAGCGACACCGGCTGCGGGTGAGTGAACGGTTCCTGATGAAGCCGTGTTTAGTTGAGCAGCTGAGTGCGAGAGCGCGTGCATCATCTTCATCATCTTCATCATCATCAGATGTGAGTGTGTCAGTGTTGGGAATGTTACTTTAGTTACAGTCACTCTATATAAAATGTAACAAGTAGTGAAACTATTTTCGAATGTTTTAATCATTTAGAAACATTTAAACCTCACAGTAGTGTTCAAGGCTGATTGAATTATCACTTGAATTAAGATTACAATAATTTAATTTTAAAGCACAGCCACCACAGAATCAGACTTTAGCAGCTTTTTTTAAAACTTTGAGATCATAACTAGATATGGTTTAATAGCAGTGAAATCAAATCTTTACATAGACAGCAAACACAGGCATCTAACAATGCTTTGGGGTCTTAAAATATAAAGCATATAGCCTACATAAACCCAAATGGGGAATAAAACAGTTATGGAATAACTCCTGAAACATTGGTGTCTCGTACTGTAAAGCAGTCAATGCAATTTGGGAAAGAAATCAATCAGATCTGTATATGTGTGAAAATATTCAGATGCAACCCCCTTCGTAATCATTAACATTTCCATAACTGTAATTTAATGACACAGTTTTTCTCAGTAGCTGTAATCGATCACAGTTACATTTCTGTTGTAACTCCGTTACATGTAACGCGTTACTCCCCAGCACTGAAGTCTGTGAGTGTACTCCGTCTCTAGAGGATGATGCTCAGCTCCTCAAACACACATCGGCTTTTCAACTTCACACAACGTCGTATTTTGGTTGCAGTTCAATGTTTCAGAAACCACTTCTGAAATAATGCAACCGAAATAAAATTACAATCTGGAAGTAATAAAAAACAGGACTGTAACGTTTGTTTACTGTGAAAACAAAACCAGATCAAACTGCAACTTTTGTGAAACATTAACGAAACTAACATAAAAATTAGACTTAGACTTGTTTGCCGTTGAGATGACTGGGAAAATGTCCCAATTAACCTGAAATAACTTCTGATCAGTCACGGTTTCCAAGGTAACCGCGGTTTCACTTCTGTAGGTCACATGATCACGTGCTGAGGACTTCAGCACTCATGAACACAAACACGAGAAACATTAATAATGTCTGACATGAAGAAAATCAAGCCTGTTTGGGAGCATCGGGATTGTTTAGCATTGCACACACACACACACACACACACACAGTGTAACTGAGAAACATCTGGTTTTATATTCCAGTGATGAGTTTAGGTTCTAACAGTCATCTCTCGTCTGAGACGATGATGGGGAGATGCTGACGAGCTCTTCATCAGTGAGGAAGCTCACAAACCCACAGTAAGCCTGTTTTCAGTGCTTTATTTTGATTGGATGATGGCATGCTAATGGGAGGGGTTTGCTGGGAACGATAATCGGCTCACAGCTGCGGCACTGAACCAGAATCACGAATCAGTATGAATCTGAGAAAAATAACCTCGTGCGAGTCACATTTCACCCTGAAATAATATCCTATTGCTCCCGTTTTAAGAGCAATAAGAGATTTTCTCATGACTTTATCAGTTAAATATATGTTCTGAATATACTGTATCTAGCTTCTAAATTCAGCATGTTCTCATATGTGATGTTCATTATACGTGCCACATGAAAGTCAAGAAATTACAAAAAACTATTTTGTAAGGCTATTTTCTGTGAATGTGCAGGACTTCAGATTCGTTAGCCACTGTAGGTACATTTATTTATATAGCACGTTCATACACGAAGGTCATTCTAAGTGCTTTACTTAAAAATGATCAAAAATTGCATTAAGCTAATGAGAATCATTACTGAGAAAGAGACACATTACAGTCTTTGTGCATAATACTTCTTGCATACTGGGTATGTATATAAATCTAACCGTTCCTATAAAACAGGAATCAAGACAAGCACAACAAAACTCAACTCACTCTCATTATCTGATAGATTTAACTCTTGATTTAATGTGAAATCATATTTAAAATCAGTCCATTTTTAAATGTTTTTTTGTTTGCATGTGCTCCTCTCATTAGCATTACGCTTGAATATGTTAAACAGAATGTAAATATTCAGTTCTACCGAAATGTAGCTGTTATTTAAGCTACTTTCTGCTTTAAATGTAAAGCTTACAGTCAGATGTAGGAGTCTTAACCGGCGGCACACACTGAGCTGGTTTCACCACAGCACTACTTGTATTACTGGGCAGTACATTTACTCATTTATTTAGATTTTTAAAACCATAATCACGATTCTTTTGCTCAATATTGTAATCACAATTATTTAACACGATTAGGAGTGGACGATATGATCAAAACGATGTGCACTGCCGGTCAAACGTTTGGGATCAGTAAGATTTTTAATGTTTTTTAAAGAAGTCTGCTCATCACGGCTGCATTTATTTGATCAAAAATACAGGAAAAAACAGTAATCTTGCAAAATGTTATTACAATGTCAAACAGCTGTTTTCTATGTGAATATCTGTTAAACTGTAATGAAATACATTACAGTTTAATGTATATTAAAATAGAAAAACGTTATTTTGCTCATAATAATATTTTACAATATTAATTTTTTTCCTGTATTTTTGATCAAAAAAAATTTTAAATAAATGCAGCCTTGACGAGCAGAAGACACTCCTGTAAAAACAGTAAAAATCGTTCTGATAGTAGTCGTCTGGTAGTGTATATCAAGTATATTTTGCTGAAAATAAGGATGCAAACATAAATATTTAGATAACAGTGAAATTTCTCAATACCAGTTTTGACTCTGCAACTGAAACTAATACTAGACTGATTTAAGTGAAAAATTCTAAAAACAAAGATTACAAACAGGACAAATACAAAGTAACTCTTTCTAACAGTGTAGAATTCAGCTAATAATCTACTACAGCAAATTAATAAATGAATCAAATGTACAATAAAAGTTACTACATTTAAAGCAAGGTTAACTAAACTAACAATAAAACCATAAAAAATATTTCCGTTATGTAAATAAATGAAATGAATGTTAACTGAAATAAATTAATATATAAAAAAACTTATTTTATTTCAGCTAGTTTCCAAGGCAACATTTCTCATTTTCATTTAGTTTAACTTGATGTACTAAAATAACTAGAACTAAAACTCAAATTAAAATGAATAATATATAGACATATTTAAAAGCAACAAAAACTACTAAAAATGACTAAAGCTTTAACTAAAATTAACATGAAAGCAGAAAATATACAAATAAAGTCTAATTCCAAATGCGATATTAAAATCCCACTGGTCTGAAGTTGTGCTGGAACACAGAAAACACGGGACACGGTGTGTCTGCATGCAGCATCCGGTGTCTGTGGTCTCCATGGTAACAGTGTGTGTGTTTCCGCCGGGATCAGACCTGATAGACGACAGATGTGAGAGTTTAAACACGCATGACTTTGCTTCTCCTGTGATCTTTTGGCTGGCGATTGTTCGATCGAATGCTGTTGTGTTTCACAGAAACGCCGTGAGGGAGAGACACTGATGATCATTTATTCTAATATCATGGGTTTGATTCCCAGAGACCCAAATGCATCAGAATGTAATTGTGATTCAGTTCAACACCAGCGGTGATCCCGAACCCGTCCTCGAGTCCTTCACTCACTTATTAGATGATAATCATGTGTGTCATCCTCCTCAGCACACTTGTCCAAGCACACACACCACACGCACCACACACACACACACAACTCTCTCACACACACACACACACTCTCTCACACACCCACACTCTCACACCCACACTCCTTCTCTCTCTCTCTCCTCTCTCACACCCACACTCACACTCTCTCTAACCACACACAACCCACACACACACACCACACACTCTCACACACACACACCACACACCCACACACACAACACACACACACACACAAACACACCAACACACACACACACACACACCACCACACACCACACTCTCCCACACACACACACACACACACACACATACACACACACACACCACACACCTCTCACACCACACATACACACACACACACACACTCTACACACACACACACACTCACTCACTCAACCACACACACACACACACACACCACACACACATCTCTCTCTCACACACACACACACAAAAAAACACAAAAACACACACACACACACAACACACACTCTCTCTCACACCACCCACACACACACACACACAAAAACACACTCTCACACACACACACACAACACACACCACACACACACACACTCTCTCTCACACACACACACACACACACACACACAAAAACAAACAACACTCTCTCTCACACACACACACACACACACACACACACACTCTCTCTCGCACACACACACCACCACACACCCACACACACACACAAACAAAAACACAAACACAAACACAAACACAAACAAACACACACACACACACTCTCTCACACCACACACACACACACACACCATCCACTACCACACACACACACACCCACACACACACTTCTCTCTCACACACACACACACACACACACCACACCCACTTCTATTCTCACACACACCACACACACACACACAAACACACACCACGCACACACAACACACACACACACACACATCACACTCTCTCATCACACACACACACACACACAATCACAATCACACACACACACACACCCACACACCACACACCCCACTCTCTTCACAACACACACACACACACATCACACACTCTCTCATCACAAACACCAACACACACACACACACTCACACACACCACCACACACACACACACACACACACACACACTCACACTCACACACACACACACACACACACACACACACACACACACACACACACACACACGCGCTCTCACCCACCACACCACACACACACACACACACAACACCACACTCTCTCTCACACACACACACAAAAACACACAAACACACACACACACTCTCGCTCACACACACACACACACACTCTCTCACACACAAACTCACACACACACACAAACAAACTCACACACAAACAAACTCAGTGAACCGGTTGTAGTGCTGAATTAATGAACATACAGCGTCGCTGGCCTGTCACACTTTCACTGTTGCCATAACAACAACATGGAAATGAAGCTTGCCTTAATATTTTTACATTTCTAATCAGGAGAGAGAGAAAGCCCATTTCTTTCCTCCAGCACCAGCGATCACGCGGATCAGCCTTCAGCAGGTTCATTAATATCCTGATGATTCAGTCTGGCGTCTCCGTTTACCATCGTCTGCTTCGTTCCTGTTCTGCAAAACCTTTCAGTAACTAACTTTAAGGTGAGACATTACAGGGAAAAACATTGCTTTTTCAACTCAAGTCACCTTTATTTATGTAGCGCTTTATACAATACTGATTGTGTCAAAGCAGCTTTACAGTGTTAAACAGGAAAATAGTGTCGATAATGCAAGAGCACAATAGAAAACAGTCCGTTTATCAGTTAAAGTCAGTTCAGAGCTAAGCAAGCCAAAGGCGACAGCGGCAAGGAACCAAAACTCCATCGGCGACAGAAATGGAGAAAAAAATAAATAAAATTTTCATGCATTTTGAGATTTTGCACTTTTTGGCTTTACGTAATGTGTTGTTTCAGACGAGTGAAAGGAAAACATCCAAAATACACATTAAAGTCTTTATTTTATTGCACTTTATCTATTTGCGTCTGTAGATTTCAGTTCCAGTCCATATCTTCAAAAGTTTGTTTCTCGACTTCAACACTTGCGTACACCAAAACTTAGAGCTTTATTCCTCTCTATATTCTCAAGGATTTTACTGAGGGGTTTGTTCATAAATCATTCGCTTGATTTTATTATTGCACTTTATTTGCATCTGTAGATTTCAGGCTGTTTTCTCAAAAATGAGTTTGTTTTTTCCACTTCAGCAACACTTACATACACCAAAACTTAGAGTTTTATTCCTCTCTATATTCTGAAGGTTTTTACTGAAAGGTTTCAATTTGGGTTTGTTCATATATAATTCACATTGATTTATACAACACTTTACTCCTTAAAAAAACGTGGTGAAAATGTTTGTTTTCTGTCTGTTGACAGTATTTTCTGATTTATGGAGTGTTAAAAAGAAAAATCCAAAATCCCCTCTGGAAAAACCTTTAACTCTAATATGACAACAAAGTCAAACAAGAATTTTGAACCTGACTTTCTCCAATGTTCAGATTTATTTTCTGGAAATGAGTGCATATTTCATTACATGATGCTGAAGTTGCATGTTTAAACATAACATTTCAGAAAACTTGTCATACAAAAAAAATTGTAATTGTAATCAATAATCAACTGAAGAATGGTAAGATCTATTAGTTCATTTTCTACGCTATTCACCCGTAGTGTCTCGCTTAAACCATAAATCTGCTTGTGTTGTCTGCTGGGTCTATCAAACTATCTAAATCTGCTCTGAGCAAGATCAGATACTTGATTATTTAAACAATGACCGTGATGGAAATAAAGAGCCAAAGTTAGTCATTACTCAGTGAGGGATTGACAGTTTGCTTACATTCATTGATTTTCATATGTTTTATATTCATATCTTTTTAAATGTTGATCTTATCGAACCGATTTGTGTCATTTGATCAAGTGGGATTTAGTATTTTAGTGAGATGCCAACCAAATTGCAAGGACACTGTCCTGGAAGAGAAGAATTGTTGAATAAAGTCATTATTTAGTTTTCTTTGTGCACAAAAAGTATTCTTGTAGCTTCATAAGTTACGGTTGAAGCACTGACGTCACATGGACTATTTTAACGATGTCCTTACTACAGTTCTGGGCCTTGAACGTTTCAGTTGCCTTGCTGTCTATGTAGGGTCAGAAAGCTCTCGGATTTCACTAACAATATCTTAATTTGTGTTCCAAAGATGAATGAAGTTCTTACAGGTTTGGAACGAAATGAGGATGAGTAATTAATGACATAATTTTCGTTTTTGGGTGAACTAGCACTTTAAGAACTGGCTTTTGTTAGTTCAAGGGATACTGCATCTTTATTTGGAAGCGTATAATGGCACAAGGCATGGGAAGTTTTGTATCAGCAGCAAAGTTTAAGAAGTATCAAACAAAATGCTGCATATGATTTATCTGACCGAACAAAAGATTTAAACTGAACATTACATGAACTGGAGAAAGAAATATTAGTTTTGTTGTATTTATGCAGGATTTGGAAACTTACATTGAGATAAAATATGTATGTATGATCTAAATTAGTCTTTGGTGTGATTTTAATAAATTTTATACTTTTCGTACATTAAAGAACAATGTTTATTACAGTTAATTATTTTACTTGGAAGATACCACATTCACGAGAAAACAACTAGTTCCTTACATTCTGTAAGCAAACTTATGAATCTCTCTTCAGCGTTACGTAAGATTATTTTCTCTGACATGAATGTGACTACACTCTAAAAAATGCTGGGTAAAAACAACCCAATTGCTGGTGAAAAAGGGACAGAATCCAGCGGTTGGGTTCAAAACAACCAATGCTGGCGTTTGTCCCTTTTTTAACGAATAGCGGATTTGTACCTTTTAACCAATCGCCTGGATTGTCACCTTTAACCCAGTAGCTGGGTTTGTACCTTTTTAACCCAATAGCTGGGTTTGTCCCCTTTTAACCGAATAGCTGGATTTGTCCCCTTTTAACCCAATAGCTGGGTTTGTCCCCTTTTAACCCAATAGCTGGGTTTGTCCCCTTTTAACCCAATAGCTGGATTTGTCCCCTTTTAACCCAATAGCTGGGGTTGTCCCCTTTTAACCCAATAGCTGGGTTTGTCCCCTTTTAACCCAATAGCTGGGTTTGTCCCCTTTTAACCCAATAGCTGGGTTTGTCCCCTTTTAACCCAATAGCTGGGTTTGTCCCCTTTTAACCCAATAGCTGGGTTTGTCCCCTTTTAACCCAATAGCTGGATTTGTCCCCTTTTAACCCAAATAGCTGGGGTTGTCCCTTTTAACCCAATAGCGGATTTGTCCCCTTTGTAAACCAACCCCCCCCCCCCCCCCCCCAGCTGGGGTTGTCCCCTTTTAACCCAATAGCTGGGTTTGTCCCCTTTTAACCGAATAGCTGGATTTGTCCCCTTTTAACCCAATAGCTGGATTTGTCCCCTTTTAACCCAATAGCTGGATTTGTCCCCTTTTAACCCAATAGCTGGATTTGTCCCCTTTTAACCCAATAGCTGGATTTGTCCCCTTTTAACCCAATAGCTGGATTTGTCCCCTTTTAACCCAATAGCTGGGGTTGTCCCCTTTTAACCCAATAGCTGGGGTTGTCCCCTTTTAACCCAATAGCTGGGGTTGTCCCCTTTTAACCCAATAGCTGGGGTTGTCCCCTTTTAACCCAGTAGCTGGGTTTGTCCCCTTTTAACCCAATAGCTGGATTTGTCCCCTTTTAACCCAATAGCTGGGTTTGTCCCCTTTTAACCCAATAGCTGGGTTTGTCCCCTTTTAACCCAATAGCTGGGGTTGTCCCCTTTTAACCCAATAGCTGGGTTTGTCCCCTTTTAACCCAATAGCTGGGGTTGTCCCCTTTTAACCCAATAGCTGGATTTGTCCCCTTTTAACCCAATAGCTGGGTTTGTCCCTTTTTAACCCAATAGCTGGGTTTGTCCCCTTTTAACCCAATAGCTGGGTTTGTCCCTTGTGACCCAATAGCGGGGGTTGTCCCCTTTAACCCACTACTGGGGTTGTCCCCATTTATTAACCCAAAGTGGTTTGTCCCATTGTAACCAATTAGCTGTTGTCCCCTAACCCAACCGCTGGATTTGTCCCTTTTTAACCCAATAGCTGGGTTTGTCCCCTTTTAACCCAATAGCTGGGGTTGTCCCCTTTTAACCCAATAGCTGGGTTTGTCCCCTTTTAACCCAATAGCTGGGGTTGTCCCCTTTTAACCCAATAGCTGGGTTTGTCCCCTTTTAACCCAATAGCTGGGTTTGTCCCCTTTTAACCCAATAGCTGGGTTTGTCCCCTTTTAACCCAATAGCTGGGGTTGTCCCCTTTTAACCCTGCACTGGGTTATATTTAACCCAGCATTTTTTAGAGTGTATATACAAATTTCTCTTTTGAATGTTCTCATAGCATTGAATGAAAAATAATGTACAAATCTAATATGATTAACATCTTAAGACATACTTGATGGGCACATGAAAATGTGCTGCATATGAGAAATAGCTTGTATAACGTATAACGTGATGATGTGTGTGTGAAGTACAATGCGTCCTCTATTTGCAGTTTTGCTGCTGTGATGAATGTATTCATGTGAATTGTCCTCCATCTGATCTCAAACGCCTGGGATTAGTTACAAATGAATACAAACCTGTTTCACATTTCCCTGCCAACTGGAAACTTTCTTTTCTCTTTCTCCTCTCGGTCTGTGATTCTAGCTAAAGCTGTTGGTAAGTCTTCTGTCTTAGCTCAGCTGTTGGCTTTGCTTCTGGAATGCCTGAACTCATGAACCTTCTGTGCAAACTCATAGTCTCTCCTCAGTCTCTCTGTTGAAAAGTGTGAGGCTTTTTTGTTCATCAGAGGTGTTTATTATTTAATTGTAGCCTGTACCACACAGCAATTGCAGATTCTGGTACTTTACATCTATATTTTGAAGGCGTTTACTGTAGGGGTTTGTTCATATATTTTCATTCACTTATTTATACAACAATTTTTTTTGAAAAAAAAAAACAAGTGAAAATGATTTTTCTTTTCTGATTTCTTTTTGATTTTTGGCATGATAAAAAGAGAAATCCAAAATCCCCTCTGGAAAAACCTTTGACTCTGTCAACAAAATCAAACAAGAACTTTGAACCTGGCTTCCTCCAATGTTCAGATTTTGTTCTAGAAAATCTAAATTTTTTATTTCAAATGAGAGACAGACCTAAAGTCCACCTAAACTTTATACATAGGCTGTATATATTTAGCACCAATTATTGTTCAGCAAAATCAGTCATAATTAAGTTTTTTTCAATGACTCTTTTCAACCTTATCTCTGAGACTTATCATTAAATGGGTCATTTTTTCTGCTCTGCATGTAAGACTTTTATGCTTTTCACATGTGAAATGAGTAGCAGTAAGTTCAGAAAGATATCTTTGCAGCAATAGACGTTTTTTTTTTTTACTGGGGGACTTTTCAGTTCTGAAAGTTACAGTATATTTCCATAGTCCTCTAATTTCAAACAATCAAGAAAACATTTACGCATTACACATTTGGCAGAAACTTACATCTGTAGCCACTTACGATGCATTCAGGGTAAACATTTAATCCAAATGCGTGTTCCATGATAATCAGACCCAGGGCATTGGGATTACTAGTGCCGTGCTCTACCGATTACAGGATCTGACTGGTGTCATTGACCTCAGTCTGTTGAAGTCTAATATAATTGTTTTGTATCTGTGCAGGTGAGCTCTGTGTGACGAGCCTCCATGACACCCAGTTTCACAACTGAAGCTCCCTGTCTGAGGGAGCGTCTCCTTCCACCTGCCCAAATGCTGGGTTTTCATTCTGATCCACCTGTTCTCCACTAAACTCCCTCAACAGACCATCCCCTGCCCACCATCACCATACTCACCATGTCAAGCCGAAGGAAGTCGTTCAACCCCTGTATGCTCCGTGCAACCAGTTTTCCTGCAGAAGACTCTTTGGAAATGGATGTTTCAGCGGTGCCACTCACAACACACGAAAACTGGACGTCACTGAACAATGAAGAAGAGGACCAGTCAGAGTGGGGTTCTGCATCGGAGCAGGGTTTGAATATTAGAGATCATGAGGAGATCCCTCAGTCTGAAAGTCCAGTCAGTACACTCTACCTTTGTACCATCTGTAATTTCAGTACCAACAAGTTTGAGTCCCTCTCATGCCATAATAAAGTGCAACACCCAGGTGAGAGCTGTTTTAAGGTCAGGCATATCAAACTGGATAGCCAAAGCATCCTGGAGCAAACCATTGAGAGCAAGAATGATAGATCCATTCAGGAAGCTAAGGACACTATAAAAAACTTGGGACCGTTTTTAGACTCCAGCAATTCAGCAGGTGAAGACACTGGAAAGACGCCAATGGAAAACAGCAGCATTATGGATAAAGGCCTAGATGTGGAGAAGGAGCTGGACAGTCCAGTGCTGAAGGATGAGATCAGAGCAGTGAGCGTAAATGGTACCATCATTATTCCGGAACCTATGTGTCATGTAACGCCTCTGCTACAGCGACCTCCCAGTCTCAGCACCTCTCCAACAATCGCAGTTCCTATTCACACCACCAAGTACAACCCCATATTGGACAGCAATGTTACCCTGATCACATCTTTTAACAGATTCCCATATCCAACCCACACAGAGCTCTCCTGGCTCACTGCTGCTTCCAGGCACCCTGAGGACCAGATCAAGGTATGGTTCACCACTCAGCGACTGAAGCAAGGCATCACCTGGTCCCCTGAAGAAGTAGAAGAAGCCCGTAAGAAGATGTTCAATGGCAGTATACCACCCACACACCAGACCTGTGAAGTTTTGCCTGCACCTGCGGGTAAAACACACAACCCTGGGCAGGCACAATCAGCTACTTGTCATGGGTTTGGACAGACGAGCCTTGCATCAAACATCACAGCTGACAGATCACCCACTACTTGTACGTCTGGCATTGCTACAGCAGTCCATCAGGCACAGACACTTAAGCGGCCTTTAGGAAATTCTTTCTTGACTTCAGTGGTCAAACGTCCAACTGGAGACCCCAAAGAGAGTATGCGCATGCCCCCTCCACCAGCTCCACCTCCAGAAAGACTCGCTATCGCTTCTTCTCCTGGGCTTTCAGAGACTAAAACATCTAGCCCTGGTTCTTTGGTGGCCTCGGACATGAAGAGACCTGTTCCAGTACATTTTGTCCCATCTAAAGGGGAACACCCAATAGTTCAATCCAAAGAGAAGATACCTGTGGCACTTCCTTCAGTGTTGCCCAAAGAAAAACTCCATTTGTCATCCATAGTTTCCACCAATCTCAAAAGATCTGTAATTGCTCAGCAATTGAGCAATCATGCTTCAGCCTCCTCGTTCGTTGCTAAAAACAAGTTTGGTAATGGTGTAACCGTGCCCTTAGCACCAGCTGTGGCGACCCCACAAATGAGTAGACCAACCATCATTCAGACATTGTCGGCCGTGCCTCTGTCCCTATCTCCAACTCCAGTCCTTCAGTGTAAGTCTATAGAGCCATCAGTTGCTCCAGTGTTCTCATGCTTCAGTAGTCAGAATGGAAAAGAAAGTACAAATTCCCAGAATGATTCCCAGAAGTCACATGTTGAATTTGCTCTGAGGGAGCATTGTGTTCCCACTCAGTTTCCTCTACTAGAGAGAGTGAAGGACAAGAGTCCAGAACAAATGAAGCTTCTAGAGGAGAGTTTTCAGAGGAACAGTTTCCCGTCCTATAATGAGGTCGAGCACCTCGTGATCACCACTAGAATGTCCAGAGAGGAAATCGAAAGCTGGTTCTTGGAGCGCAGATCTCTTCGAGATGATTTGGAACAAGCCCTGCTGAACTCCATGGGCTCTAAACGGGAATCCCAGCAGACTCTCCTCAGTGGAGCTCAGAGACGTTCTGGCACCCTTACCTTCAGCCCTGTTCCTCAAGTCAGCAAGACCGTGAACCTTCTCAAAAATGTTTTTGTCCAGAACCGATGGCCTTCGCCTGTAGAGTTCAGGCATCTGGAGATGCAGGCGCGGTTAGCTCGCACAGAACTTGTCCGCTGGTTCAGAGATAGTCGGCTAGCTCAGCAGAGCCGCATCCTAAATCAGAAGGAGATGTTTGGAGAGCAGAACAGCTGCGGGGTTGGAATGTTGAGTGGAGTGGTTGTTGGCAACACAAAACGACCCCTAGAGAAGTGAGAACATCAAAGCCCAGGCCAGCCCAGAATCCCCCCCCCCCCCCCGCCAAACTGGTTCAGTAACATGCTTGGTCAGCACATGGGGAGCAACGGGTAACCGATTGGTGAGGGCAGAGAGGACCATGGAGGAAACGCATGTGAGCTGCTCTCAGACGCAGATTAGAAGACGGAAGGTATGTTTAAGGATGAACAGAACAGTGTTGCACATGCTGTTGTGGTCATGAATCTTTGGCAAAAACTCTGAAACCTCAGTCGTTAAAAATACAATTCAGGTTTTAGACAAACCTCGTAGTGGTCTTCGCCTCTGACCGTGCCATCCGAAAAGTGAAGCGAAAAATATCGGATCGGCTAAGAGAGTTAGTCCGGCAGTGGCAAGTATAAAACATTTCAGTCTATAAGGCTATATTTTTGAAACAGTGTTTAAATTATTTTCGGGTAGTCGACATTATTTCCAAATTATGCAGATGGGGCTTACCTTGTATTGAACTGTCAACTTTCTTTTGCATCCACCACTAATAATACTAGGTACTCTTTGGGAAAACAATGAACGGAGGTCCACTCTTCCGGGGAGTTTACTTATGATGTTGGACCGGTACTAGTTGACTGAATTTAAACCATCCTGTGATCTGTCTAGGAGCTAGGCGTTGCATGTGATGGTGCGGCGGACATGCAAAGAGGCTTTTCTAGGAGTTAAACGATGCGCCATGGCGTGTGACCGGCGGGCCCTCCCGTGGGTGGCAGTAGTAAATGTATATACTCTGTGGCTTTGTGCCTGACGACGGTTTGTGACTATTTCCCCCATGCGGCAGAGCACGCACAGAGGGAACGCTGGCTTGACGGCTGGGACAAGCAGCAACTGAGTCACGTCGCAGGTCAGGCCCAGCGGCGATAGGAAAAGGAAAAAGCAACCGATGTTGACTTCTGCTCTCTCATTCTCCGTTCCACCGGGAAACACAGCCATTAGGATGGAGCAGGGGTTGTGGAAGGTTGTTGTTAGGTTGTGTTTGTGTTGGTTTTTGATCAGAATGCATGAAAACGTTTCAGTGTTCGTGGAGTCACTGCGCATCTAGTACTTGCCAACAAAGACCTTTACTGAAGATTGTCTGCCCATCGTACATTTTATGGCAATTTTGGTTACATGTTATATGGGAACAAGTTTTGGCTGTTGTTAAGTGGACCTCTCCTAATCCGTGACTGTGCATTGGCGAGATGCGCAAGAAACACGATCGGGCGAGGAGGAGAGATGCTGCACTATTCTTTGGAGCAACGAGCATGGACACGGCAACAGCCCAACAAATATGATTCTTGAGCTATAGACGGGACATTTATGACAGAAAAGCAAGCATGCTGAAATGTGGCTCCACGAGGGCGCGCAGGTCCTGACCACACAACACACCAACACTCACACACACAACACACATAATAGCAGCAACACCCCCCCGACACCCGCAGTCCCACCCCACGCACCGGGCACCCCCCCTCACGGCTGCACCAAGGACCGCGCCGCGGCGCCCACCGGTCACCCCGACCCGGGCGCCACGCACGACGCGCCCCCGTCGCAGGCCGACACACCACACCGGAGGCCCCCCCCCCACACCCACCACACATCATACAGAGGAACAGGGGGGCACACGAGGAAGGACCAGACAAACTGCCCCACACGAACTCGAACGGTACTATCGCAGCGGCTAAGCTCCACACCCGCCCTACGGGAGCAACGAGCAGCCCACGCGCGCCCACAGCAGCATGCGCGACCGGGGCCCCAGCGGGGCGACGGCACACACCCCACGCGACACCCAACCACCCACCCCACGTGCCCCCACCCCCCACCGCCCGCGGCACACCAGGGCCACCGGGCGGGGACACGCGGCACACCCACACGGGCGCACGGTCCGGCACGCCCCCCCAGGACACGCAGAACTCACACACATACATTGACAATCTTCGAACGAGTACGCAACCGAGACATCTGGACCCTAGCAAGACCGCGTCAATCGTTCTAGAACGTTTACTCTGACGCCTATGGTCAAATTAGTGGTAATCGTGAGGCGGTCAATGCAAATCTGCTTTGTTAGATATGGTTAGACAGAACGACAACCGCCGACCGCCGCGGGGGAATCCACTAACACACAGCACAGACAGGGAGTTATGGAGGTTGTATGAGAAGGTCAGCAGTTGCACAGACTCGCGCGACGGCCAGACGGGGAGAGGAGAGCTTTGCCTTCATTTTGTTCCATAGATTCACTTCAGTCTCAACTAGTGGCGAGTAGCGTGATGAATCTGAAAAGGAACTGCGGAGAGCAGCAGAGGGAAGCTGCATAAAAACTCCCCACATTTAGAAATTTGAGTTAACTAGCACTTTAATCCTTCCTGTTGATTGTTTTTGCTCTCAGGCAGATTTGGGTCACGACGGAGGGCTGAGACGCACATAAGATTTCACATGTTACATCACAAATACAGAAGATTATGTAATATGTGTTTCATAATGTTGAACAAATGCATGATCTGTGTTCTTCAGAGAGGGCAGATTCTTCACTGGCTGGAGGATTGTGGGTAGTGCAGTGCTTCAGCTCGGTATGGTTTAGTTTGGTGTGCCATTGCTGACTAACCACAATCCACAAAAGTACAAAATCAGCTTCTCTGTGATGAGAATCACTGGTATTTTGACCTGCTGTGCAACACAGAAGTGCAGGGCTGTAAGGTGAGCTTGTTATCGCATTGGACTAAAACCTACTGACCCCCCCACCCCCCAACCTTGTTACACTTGTGGTGTTTCTAGTCAAAAATGACCCTGGGCCTACAAGAAATTCCCAGTGACACAGCGGGGGTGTGTGTATGGCTGGATATCACTCATTTGGATTCAGAGTCTTTTTGGGTCGGTTGGTTTCTGGTTCAGTCAGCACTGAAGGTTGTGAGATGTTATAAGTTGATGTGATCGTTAGTCAGAAGATTTGATCGAGCTTATGCACCTCAAATATGGCTACTTTCACTCAAAAACTGAATATTGCCAAAATGATGATTTTTTTTTTCATTAAAAACTGAATATTGTCAATTATCCACAAATAATGCTTTTTTCATTGTCACAATATTTAGGTTTTTTAATGAAAGTAGGCTTATGATTCATAGTTCCCCAAAAACCACAACACCTCTGCGTAAATGAAATGAAACGAGCTGACAAAAAAAAGACTGAATCCAAAGATAGCTCTGGGTGGAATTAAGAGCACAGACTACGGCATAAGCAGAGAGTTTACGAAATTGCGATGGGCACACGGCGACGGCTGAAGCGAGACTGAACAGGAAAAGAGGACTACGACAGGAGACACCACACCGTGTTAATCCGTGGTATAGATCTGGCCTGTGAAGGCAGACAGTGGGGGTGGGGGGAAATGATTCTTGACTGTTCATCAATAACGCTTTCCTATGAAATAATGAAAATCAGTCATACAAGCACCCTGATATAACAAAGCTAGTAGGAAATGGTCATCTGTTTGCTGAGGAATGACGGGGTGCATTGAGATCCTCGTCCTAAGCGTTGTTTGCACAGGGGACCTGTGATTGCTTATGTGTGTGTGTGGTGTGTAGATCTGTTGTTGAAGAGTGTTTAAAGGGAGTTGGGGGTTTCTGGCTTCTTCACAGACAGCAGCCTGGATGGGTGAGCAAACCGCAAACTCTGTGAAATCCAGAGGTCGAGACGCTGTGTGCTGCTGCGCCTGTGTGTAAAGAGGTCAGATGCTGCAGTGTTCTGGGTTGATCTGTCACCACGACAGCTAGACAACACACACACACACACACACACACACACACACACACCCACACACACACAACCACACAAACGTGTTTCATCAGAAGTCCATGGGTACTCAGTGTGGTCTGGATTCATTCTGTATTCTTCAGGAATCAGGTGTCGGTGATCCTGATGCAGTCTGATGTTGTGAACAGATCATTCTGAATGTGTTCAGGTGAGAAACAGTCAGCTTTACTTTCACTTCACACCGGTAAAGTACATCAAACGGCCAGAGGACTCGCAGATTGATCTCAGACGTTACACTTACACTCGCTACGACTACTCTCAAAACTGACCAATATTTAAATCTCTCAGTTACCTAAATACAATGTAGCTTCATCTAAACCTCAACAATTCAACCAAATTTTAGAAACTAGAATTTTTTATTTTGTTGATATTTTTTCTGAAGAAAGACGGTGGGTGTAGATTTACTGAGTAACCCACTGTTTTGTGAAATGGGGTCAAAATGAAGATCTTCACCTGAGCTTCGGAGCCAGATTCCAGGAGGGTAAAATGACTTATAATAATTCAGGACCCTTAAAATGTTTAGTTAATCATTAATTACTAGTGTGTTCCTGCTTAATTGTGAACAAGTTAATCATTAATAAGTCTTAACAATGCAAATTACGAACCTTAAAATAAAGTGTTACTGAAACTTTCTCATAATAATGACTTAGTTTCCCGAACCCATCCATAAAGAAGTGTCTCACACGGAGTCCCTGTTTAGTGCGCAAGCGGGACCTCATTACGTCACCGCTCCCGGAGTGCTGAGGAGCGATGTGGGCGCAAGGGCTAACAAAGACAGTGAGCGCACGCTCAGTTAAAATGATTATTACTAGTAAGAAGAGGGATCTTCTTCTTAGCAAAAAAACGCGTCGGTGAGGATTCGCCTACAGGCGAGCAGCTTGCACCCCACGCCAGGGAGCACGTGTGGAGACACTGTGTTTATCGGAATGGCGCGCTTTATGTTAATTCTTTTGGATCTGATGCATGCCAACACGCCGCTGGTGATGCCTTAAAGCCGCTTCCAAGATCACAGACAATTTTAATTACCTCCGAGATGTTTTCATTTATGAGGGCGTAATTCTCGACTCTTTGGGGTGAACAACGCCTTTAAGAGAGAGGGCACTAGGGAAGTATGAAGCGGTGAAGTGAGGAATAAAGCTCGTTTAGTCAACGGAGATAGGCGGCTTACCTGAACTCAGAGTAGCATAACAAATGGACTTTGGTCAACTTTAGATCACCAGTATAAGTAATGTTTCTTATGTTGGTGTGTTAGTTGTTGGTGTATGTGCGGAGGATGTTTTGTAATAATAGTGACGGGAGAATAGAAGCATTGAAGCAATGTGAACCAACTGCTGAAAAAAATGTATTGCACAATGGTTCGAAGCACTTGAGAGCAGGCGCGCTGGCGACACGCTGGTGAAAGGACCTTGTGAAAGCATCAAGAACTAGTCCAAACTTACAAAAACAAATGAAAAGTTTTTTTTAGAAATCCCTTTTTTTTTAAAATAACTAATATATATCCCCCCCCAAAAAAAAACCCATTAAACACTAAATACAACTTAAATATTAGTCTGTGTTCTGTCTGTTTAGAAGTATAATCAACAACCCAGTTTAACCACACAAAATGAACTAAAATAATTTTGTAATTACGTGTTTGAAGTTAGAGCTGTCGGCCAGGAAGAGTCGAAGCAGGCAGTGGGACGCAAGTGTTATTCAAGGTCAGGAGGAGGTGGATTTAATTCTATCGTAAGCTCATTTTGTTATTGTTAAAATATGATGTGATTCGTTGAAAGTACTGCGTGTTTTTACACATTTTAAACTATAACACCATGTGTTAAAGGGAAGCTATCCTTTGTTTAACCCACAACATCTTCGTGGGATTTCATGCCACATGATTAACTGCAAGCAGAAGCGGTTCAT
>JADLZN010010664.1:0-20000 GCA_018155175.1 Sinocyclocheilus anophthalmus | reverse complement strand
GGATGCATCTACTTGCACCAGGAACATCTGAGAGAAGTCTGGACTCTGCAGGACTGGGCTGGAGCACATCTTTTCCTTCAGGGTATTAAAAGATGTCTCACAGTCATCAGTCCAGGGAATAGGGTTTGTCACCGTCTTGGACAACAGGTTGGTCAAAGGAGCTGCGATGGAGGCAAAGTTTGGCACAAATCTCCTGTACCAGCCCACCAGTCCTAGGAACGACCTCACTTCCTTCTTGGTCTTTGGGTTTGGGCTCCTTTGAATTGCCTCCACCTTGTCCATCTGTGGCCTCAGCTGTCCGTTGCCCAGGTGATAACCCAGGTAGTTTGCCTCTTGCCTTGCCCACTCACATTTTGAAACATTTAATGTCAATCCTGCTTCCTCTATCCTCTTTAAGGTTTGTTGGAGATGTTGGAGATGCTCTGCCCAAGAGTTGCTGTGGATTACCACGTCATCCAGGTATGCCGCAGACCAGTCTTCACAGCCTTGGAGTACCTTGTCCATCAGCCTCTGGAATGTGGCTGGTGCCCCGTGAAGGCCAAAAGGAAGGACTGTGAATTGGAATAGTCCTAGAGGTGTTCGGAATGCAGTGTAGGGTCTGGACTCCGCGTTGAGGGGTACCTGCCAGTACCCCTTACATAGGTCTAGCGTGGTAATGTACCGGGCTCTTCCAATCTTCTCCAGCAGATCATCCACTCTTGGCATGGGGTATGCATCAAACTTAGATTGGGTGTTGAGCTTGCGGAAGTCGAGGCAGACACACAGCGATCCGTCTTTCTTGGGGACGATCACCATTGGGCTGCTCCACTCGCTCATTGAAGGCTCAATCACTCCTAGCTCCTTCATAAGCTTGATCTCCTCCTTCAAGGGTTCCACCAGCCTCTCAGGCACCCGGTAAGGACGTTGGCGTGATGGTGATGGATCGGAAAGGTGGATGGTGTGTTGGGTCAGCTCAGTCCGTCCAGGCCTCTGACAGAACAAAGCAGGAAACTGGCTCAGGAGGTGCTGCAGCTCTTTTATTTTGGAGTCTTCTAGGTGATTTAGACTCACCACAGACAGCTGTCTTTTTGCATCCTCTAAATCCTCTCCCTCGTCTATCTCCACCTTCCTCACAAGAAGTGATGTTTCCGGTCCCTTACCGGGTGGCACCTTCCACTCCTTTAGCAGGTTCACGTGGTAGGTCTGCCTGGTCTTGCCCTTGTCTGGATGATGAACTTCATATGTGACTGGCCCCATCTTGCAGACCATGGTGTATGGCCCTTGCCATTTAGCCAGTAGCTTGCTCGTTGAAGTTGGCAACAGGAGTAATACCTTCTGCCCAGGTTGAAACTGTCGTAGTCTGGCGTGTTGGTCACACCATCTTTTCTGCGCTTGCTGCTTTTCCTGTAAGTTCTCTTTGGCTTGCTCTCTGTACTGCTCCAGACGATCTCGCATCTCTAGCACGTACTGCACAATGCCTTTTTCCTTCATCTTGGATGCAGGTTCCTCCTCCCAGGTTTTATTTAGCAGGTCCAGGGGTCCTTGTACCGGCCATCCATATAGAAGCTCGAACGGTGAGAATCCCGTGGACGCTTGGGGTACTTCTCGGTAAGCAAAGAGAACAAATGGTAGCCACTTGTCCCAGTCTCGTCCTGTGTCTGCAACAAACTTCCGCAGCATGTTCTTGAGAGTTTGGTTAAATCTCTCCACAAGACCGTCCGTCTGCGGGTGGTAAGGAGTTGTTCGGATGGCTGTAATGCCCAACTGCTTGTTCAGCTGCCCCATCAGCCGTGAGGTGAAGTTCGTTCCCTGGTCCATGAGTATCTCCTCGGGTATGCCGACTCTGGAGAAGAGTTGAACCAGGGCATGGATGATCTTAGGTGTGGTGATAGAACGGAGTGGGAAGGCCTCAGGATACCTTGTGGCGTAGTCGCTGACTACCAGGATGTAGCGATGTCCAGCACTGTTCTTTTCCAACGGCCCTACAACGTCCATGGCGATCCGCCTAAAAGGTGCAGAGATTATGGGGAGAGGTTGCAGTGGTGCTCTGCCCCGCTGGGACACAGCACTTGTCTTTTGGCAGATGGCACACGTGTTACAGTGTGTTTGTACATCAGTGTATAGTGTGGGCCCATAAAATCGTGAGCTAATGCGTGCATATGTTTTCTGTTGGCCCAGGTGGCCAGCCCATGGAACAGTGTGTGCAAGGTGCAGAACAAGAGGACGACAACAAGATGGTACAATTAAACGTGTCACATCATTGGTTCGCACATACAACACCTCATTCCTCACTACATATTCTTCATTGCACAAATTTGATGGTTTGTCACACTCAGCTTTGACAAATAAGGGTTTCAGAGTTTCATCTTCCCTTTGAAGTTGTGCTATGTTCCCTGGGACCTGCCAGCCATTAACTTCAAAACCCTCCATGGAGGCCTCAGAGGCTGGGGTACCCAGGTACTTCTCAAGCCGCCGTTGGTGCCGTGACTTTTTAGGGCCTTTAGTCCCGCCCTGCAACAGACTACCATCCAAGTATGGCAGTGGCTGAAGACCTGCCCTGGCTTGAGCTCTAGTAAGAGCAGGACATGACAAATCAACAGTCACAGTTGCAACAGAATGTTTAGAGCCCTTGATGGTGGGTTGCAAGAGATCATATAATACTGGCAAGTCTCTCCCTAGAATCATATCAGCTGGTAAATTGTCCGCTACGGCAACCTTAAGTAAGTACATTTGTTCCTGTACTTCCACCATTACCTCAGCTTGGGGATACTGCTGTATGTCCCCATGCACGCACTGAACAGAGGTAGTGTTCACATAATTGACATTATTTACAAAGCATGATTTCAACATTGACAGAGAACTTCCAGTGTCCAAGAGTGCTTTCATTTCATGTCCATTAACAGTCACCTCATACACATTCTGACTTTCCCCCACAGAGTCAAAATCACAGTCCCCTTCTCTAGGCACATAACAAAACCCTGTAAGTTTCGCTTTGCGACCGGGACACACAGCTGCTTTGTGGCCTGGCTGCTGACAGTAAAAGCAAAGCAAGTCTTTGGCCACTGACCTTGGACCTTGTGCATTGTCCGGTAGCTCAGCACGACCCCTTTCAGACCCAAAGTTATGAGAAACACCACGTACAGTACCTTTGAGTGGTTGAGTACGAGGACCGCCACGATTAGCATTCTGATACTGCTGTGCCAACTTTGCTGCCGCCAGTCCAGACCTCAGCTCGTGCTCTCTCACCCAGGTGCGTGCGTCGTAGGGTAGCACCCGAAGAAGCTGCTCCAGGATGATGGCCTCGCCGATCTCCTCTTTAGAGTGCTCCTCCGGTCGCACCCATCGCTTGTACAGATTCTTTAACCGGTGGTAAGTTTCCGTTGGCGACTCTCCAGCTGGGACTGCAGTCAATCGGAAGCGTTGTTGTTGTGGAAATGTTGAATTTCTCCAGCAGTGCTTCCTTCAGGTCAGCGTAGACATCAGCCTGCTCCTCGTCCATTGCCAGGTACGCCTCCAATGCTTGCCCTGTCAGCAACGGAACCAGACGATAGCTCCACTCCTCCTCAGGCCACCTCCAGGTCCTGGCAAGGCGCTCAAATCGCCGAAGATAATTCTCGATGTCTTCCCCTTGCTGGAAGCTCGGCATCTTCGGAACAGCCCACTGCATTGGCTCTCTCGGCACTGTGACATTCGGGGAGTCTTAGACATAGGCTGGTCTGTGTCTTGTGGATACCTTTGATGCTGGCGTCGGTAGCTCCATTTGGACGCTCTCCGCATCGAGCGAGGTTTCCGCAGGACGCATCGACTGCAAGATGGACTCATGGAGACCTTGGAGCTCCCGCAGAAATCGGTCCTCTCGCTGCTCCTGAGTGTTGATAAATCTGCGCATCAGGGAAATCATTCCCTCGCCCGCTGTAGCGTCAGGAGTGACGGGCTTGGTCGGTGGTTGACTGGCCTTTGGGGAGACTTTGGGAAGACTCGTGGCTCGCTCCTCATCCTCCGTAGTCTCAGCAGAGTTCCAGGCCCAGCCGCCTCCTCTGACGCTAACTTCACTTGGGATCGTAACCCCTCCCTGGGTTTTCTACCTTCGGCGCGTCTTGCGACAGCCATCCCACCGCTGCCACCAAATTTGATAAAGTGAGCACCCCAAGCTCACTTGGGACGTAACAAGTGTCCGTAAAAGATGTTAAAAAAAAAGATGGCTCACTCGCAACAGCACTTTCGTGCACGGTGTAATTTATTTACAGTGCCAAAAAGTGTTAGTCCACAGTGAAGTATTTACAGATGCACTATAAAACAAAAACTCAAAAGTATCAAATAAACAACAAAAGTGGAAAACAAAACAGAGAAATTCCAAAATACTTATGTACAGGTAACACGTATCCACAATATACCGGGTTGAGGTTCGCTTGAGTTTGGGTTTGGCCTTGGCTTATATTGGCCAAACCCCGCCCCTTTCTGGGCCATTCCAATCTCAGGTAAATATAACATTTAACACAAACAAATACCACCTCTATTTGTCATCTGTTATATGATGTCAATAATAATCAATTTCGGATCAATATATATATAATAATAAACATAATAATTTCACACCTAATACACTTAACACATACTTCCAACACTTAAAATACACACAGAAACACCTATTCATACCAGACAATGGTTTCGCCAGCTTCCGGTTGCGCTGTGCCGGCACAACCAAGCCCGTGATGTCATAATCGGCCACCGCTCGTTCGTTCGGTTTGATTGGCGCAGTGTTTCCCGCCGGAAGACTGACTACGCCCACACAGACAAACATCACAGGGACGAAACTACACGACAAGTGCAGTGTAAGTGTATGAAATGACCGGGAAATGGATATGGACAGAGGAGAGTGCTGAAATGGGAGAATGTCCATGTGCTATCAGGATTGTGCGTTTGGCACCCGCTACTCTGACAGCGTCAACAGCAGTGAGAATTTTACGAAGGATGATGAGGTAATAGGCGGGTGTGTAGTGTGGTGTGTGTGTGTGTGTGCGCCAGTGCTGCTTCCCCAGCGGTGGCAGCTAATGTGACTTTATCACACATACATTTTCTCAACAAATTCTCTCAAACTTTCATTAAGAATTTTCTTCAGAAGTTTCTTCAGAAGTCATTTGAATTTGAGGGGTAAACGTGTTCAACTTTCATGAAAACATTCAAACATGCGAAGGATAATTCAGCGGCTTGATCTGGTGGTGAAAGCTCATAATCCATCAGAACAACCTGAACCAGGTCGAAGTTACACTAATGGATCTCACCACACTTCACCGGTTACACGTTTCTTGAAGCTCATTAAATATGCACTAATTTGCATGAATTTCCAGGTTTTTTCAGAGGGGATTTCTCTTTTTATCATAAACAGAAAACACATTTTCATCATGTTTTCAGGAGTAAAATGTTGCATAAATCAGTGTGAACGAAATATCAACAAACCTTCAGAATACAGAGAGGATTAAACTGTAAAGTTTGCTGTTTGTAAGAGACAAAACTCTTTAAAGATACGGATTGAGATTAATCTACAGACGCAAATATATTCAAGTGTATTTATATGGAATGCCATCCCTGCCATAATTAGAAATAAATAAATATACAAAGAAATGTAAAAAAGTAAAAATAAAGAATTATTTATAATTGTATTAATGAGGGTAATGAGGCGGCGTGTTTTTCCTCAGGAATAGCAACCGAGCCAGAGCAGCCTGCAATCGCTTTCTTCTGCGCGCTGCTTCTTAAGGTTTCCCTTTTTAACGCATGTTTGAAAGATTCGGGACAGACGGAGGCATCGGTTACTGTAGACACTTCCCGTGTGGTCTCCGCATCAACTGATTATAATGGGTTCTCTTGGTGTAGACACGGCTTTAGATACGCATTAATCCAAGGCTGGAAAATAGTGCCTGAACGTTATTGCATTTGCGATAATATCGCGATATGAAAAATTTAGATTTTTCAATCACAGAGGCTGCGATTACACGGTCACGTGACGAGAGTGAAGAGGTGTGTTCGACTGGAAGATCAGATCGGTGTGTGTCATCAGAGTACGGCGAGCGAGAGAAAGCATAAGGAGATGTCCGCACGACTCTATAGCTCTGCAGTACGGGCCTGCTCACAACCACCCATCGGTCGCTAAGCAGCGCGGCTCAAAGTCGGAGGCGCGGGCCCCTCAGCAGAAAAAGAAAATAAAAAATAGAAACAGCCAAAAGGATTGGAAACCAGAATGGGAGCTGGATCGTTTGGAAAGCGAAGAGAAAGCTATAGGTGACGTCGCACCAGACTCAGGAGCTGTGGTCATTAACAAGGTAAATGCAGAATATGACGGAGGCATAATGACCTGCCTCGGCTCACTCGCCGTGTCTATACCGCTCATGCTAAAGTTGTGTGTTGCGCCCTCTACAGCTCTACACGACGCGACCAAAGCTACCGATGCAAATGATTTGAACTTTGTGTCAGGCACGTCATAAATAGTATAGCTGGCGCGGCATCACGAGTACCACAGCGTCACAGATTATATGGGTTCTACTGTATGTTGCCCGCTCGCGTCCGGTTGTAGACAAGAGTGTTTAATGCACCTTAGTGAGGACGCCTGTGTGTATATGCGCTTAGCGGACAGCAAGAAACCCACAACAAATAAATAAATAACAGACAGAGAATAATAATAATAACAGTTATTCTCTCTATGCTATTTTCAATGTTTCAAGTGATGCAGGTGTTTTTTTTCCTGTAGGTTTTTTAAATTAAAAAAAAACATTAATTTTTCATAATGTTTAATGAAATTATATGGTAGTCTGAGGTGGCACCACTTCAAGACCAAAACAGTTTGAGAAGCAATGGTCTAAAGCTAACAGACCGTTTGAGAGCAGTGACATGTTATACAGAGACTGTGAATTTTCTAAAAGTAGTAGTCTCTAAAGCAACAGAGGGTTTGTCATGTCTGCAATCTCCTTGAGTTGTGTGCTTTTGGTTGAGGAATTTCGTATAATGTTTACCACCAGGCTTATTTAAACATAATTATTATTTGCTTACAAGCGGGGGGAAGCTATACTACTGTGATTGTAGTTGTTAAATAAACAATGTCGACAATTCATATAATCAGCATCACCTATTTCATCGTAAAATATCCCCCGCCTGGCCTACAGAGAAGAAACATTTATGTTTAATCTATCAATAGTGGTTGATCATACTATACATGATTATAGCTGTCTTGTTGATAATACAGAAATAAAGAGGCTTTAAAAAACAATAATGGCATATTGCATATAACGATTGTCCTGCGGATATGCACGCGTCAAATCATTCAGCATTCATTTTGAAATTGCCAAATTTTTTTTTGATTACAAGAAAAAAACTCTATTGTTCTTGTTGTGATTTATTTTTTGTTTTCCCCTGAATTCATAAGTTAACACTGCAAATGAAATGGTTTCGTTTTTTTCTGCAGTCGAAGAAAGTATAGCCTAAAATATGTCCGTGATTTCTCTCAATTTAAAGATCATCAAGAATTATTTTTTCCGATCTGCAGGCTAATAAAAGTTAAGAAAATTAGCCTATAAATCTATAGCCTACAGGCTAATTTCATTCATTCTGGTAATTGTAACTTCTTAAGCTTGTTATGACGAATTTTAAATAGGCTAGGCTAATGAACTTTCATCATAAGCGATACAAAACAAAACGAATAGCCCGGCAATCCTATAAAACCAGATTGAGATTGAACTCTACAGACACGAGAACCAGACCAGGGCAAAAGTTCTTGAGAATCGTAAGAGGTAGGTCTTGCTGCTCAGCGATGCTGCATTTATTTCTCCGAAAATTGTACAACTCTTCTTACAGATTTAAAGCGTTGTTGTCTGTTGTGAATATGTGTTAAACTGTGATGTATTTCTGTGATGAGCAGCTGTATTTTCAGCATCATTCCTCATCATCTTCAGAGTCAGACATGATCTTCAGAAAAGCACTAAAGATGCTGATTATATCAGAAATGTTTCTAATAATGTCGAACACAGCCGTGTAGCATTCTTTCAGCTTTCTTTGATGCCTAGAACGTTCAGAAGTGTCTGAAATAGACATCTTCTGTAACATTATAAATGTCTCTCAGATCGATCAAGTTGAGTCGAACTTTAAAGCATCCTTCCTAAATAAAAGTATTAATTTCTATCATTTCTTCTAAATGCAGGCTTGGTGAGCGAAGGAGACTTCTTAAAAACAGTTAAACATCTTACTGTTCAAACACTTTTGATGGGCAGCGTAGTATAACGTGCAAATCAAAATTCAAATGTCGGATGTTTTCTTTCCGCTCGTCTGGACAGAGAGAAGTGATATGGAAACAAACTGGACCAGACACTGAAAGCCTGTGGCGTCTGTATGAACTCCTGACCTTCACGTCAAGCATGAATCAGGCAGCAGCTGACGTGAACGTACCACTTCCGGGTCGTCTTCCTCCATGACGGTGGGCTTCCCGTCCTTCTTCAGCTGCTTCCTCTTCTGGCTCATCTGTGAGAGGTCAGAGGTCAGGCTGGGGTTAGTGTGAAGCGCTGTAGAAACACACGTGTCTGGAGATCACCAGCGGCTCACCATGTGCTCCACGTACTCCTCCCGCGTGGATCACAATCCAGCGCCTTTCTTCTTATGCTCCGACTCCACGCTGCTCATTATAGGCCTTAGCGACAGAGCATGCGCACACAACACAACATACACAACACAACACACACACACACACACACACACACACCACACACACACTCACACACACACGCAGAGGCAGCGAATTAAACACCTTTCCAGCGCTTCACGAGAGGCTTGGTCACTCTTCGAAGGCCCAGCTGGGCCCGCGATCCACATACGCTCCTGGTCTTTGTCGAGCGGCACACCGATGCCAAGGATGGACCAGCTGTAGGATAGACCCGGCCGAGAGCGATAGGCGTGAGACAACGCAGACTCTCTCTGAGCACCCCCACTCACAGAGAGGAGTGAGATCTAACCTGTTCTGAAAAGCTTATTTCCAGCGTCATGTCTGTGGCTGTCAGGATCGATCTGAAGAACCATGCAGCGATCACAACACCACACACCCAAACACACACCCATCACAGCTGAAAGAAACACCACACACACGACAGGGAAACACCAAGACACACGTCAGACAGACACCACACACACACGTCAGTACAGGACACACACACCACACACACGTCAAGAGGACACCCACCGCACACCACACACAGCGACACGTCAGGACAGAGACACACAACACACCACACACACAGACAGACACACACAGACAGACACCACAATCCAATCAGACAGACACACACACACACACGTTCAAGACCCCACAACGACGAACACACACAGCCACACATACACAGCACAACACACACAGATAGACAGCACAGACACAGGACACACCGTCAGAAGAGAGGACAGATCACACCACAACACACACACACAAGGAGAAACCCAACACAGACAGACAAACACACACAGACAGACAGACAGACACACACCAACTTCAGCTACCAAAGGAGTGAGTGAACACAGGGACAATCAACACACACACACCACAACACACACAACCCTCGGTAGACAGGACACACACGTCAAGACAGCGAAGTCCACACACAGCAAGACGTCAGACACGAACACAACACGTCAGACAGAATGCCCACACACCACACGGAAGACAGACACCACAACACACAGCAGACCAAACCACACACCACACGTCAGACGACACAACGTCCAGAACCACACACCACCGGTCAGGAAGATGTGTTTGCCTTACACAAGCAAGCGGTTACGAGACAGGCGGATCTTAGCCTGAGAGATGTGACCCCACTCTCTCTACTCTCTCTCTCTCCTCTCTCTCTCTCTCTCGGCTTCATCTCTATCTCGCTCTCGCGCTCTCTCTCCTAGCCCTCTTCGCACGCTCCCTCTCTCTCTCTCGCGCTCTCTCTCTCTATCTCTCTCTCTCGCTCGCTCGCTCGCACACACACACACACACAAAACACACACCACTATGCGCCAGAAAATGCTGCATTTGAACAGTCAATAGCAAATAACTTAAACTAAACAACCAAAACAGTAGCTGATTCAGAAGTGCAAGATTGTCATAGCAAAGTCAGAATTACCTCTCTCCTAGGTTCACGAAACGGTCGTCCATAAATGCATTGCTGTTCTGTTGTAAGTAAAAATATTCCTAAATGCATCTACTTTCAGAAAGGCCAAATAAAGTGCTTTTGCGTTTGCCTAGAAACACACAGCGTCTCCCCCCCCATGGAAGCGATAGGATGCTTCAACCCTAACTGTGGTTACTGAAACCACGCCTTCTTCTTTGCGTGCACATTTGGGCAGCAATATGCTAATATTTCCACATAGTGACATAGATATGTGGGGGCGTGTTAGAACGAGTCGTTTTAGGGGGGTGTGGCAGAGTCAACTTTGATAAAGAATATCTCTTTGGTTTGAGACTTTAGTCTTTGCACTTTCAGGGATCTTATCTATGCACAAATCAGCTTGTAACACTCCAAAGAGAAAAAAAAAATTAAATCGCATCATATGACCCATTTAAACTAAAAATGAACCAGCTCATCATAAGAATCGGTCGTTCATTGGGGAGGAACTGGGCTAACAGTGGGCGCTGTATGTTTTGATTCATTAAAAAGAAACCGACTCATAAGAGTCATTTGATGATAGGTCATGAATTGGACAAGTGCTCGCGATGTCGCATAGTTTGGAGACGGATGGTTGAGCTCGTACGCTTTCTCAGTAAAAATAACCAGCACATAAGAGTAATTTGTTCCTCATATGTGGAAACACGCAAGTTAAAATCAAAAGAATCTTGAAAAATCGTTCAAATGAAGATTACTCGCGATCAATCGGAAAATGTATATTTTCTCCACAACTATAGGCCTACCTGAAAGCCCATATAATCTGTTCCCAATCATGAATCACGCCAATATAACCTGTTATAATAAAATAACACCCGTCTTAGTGCCGTTGAAGATCCATCCCCAATGACTACTCAATGAATCACATAAGGAAAGTCCAGGCTTTTAAGGCCCACAACCTGATTAAGTCCACAAAGTGGGCCCATGGTTGGGGTTAGACAAAATAAGTGTCAAGAGTGTGCTGCTAATTATACCTTGATTATTACCTGGACTGACAGCAAGAGAATGGGTGGAGAGGGGGTGGGTCCGGAACATTCAGTCAAGCAGAAAGTTCCCAAATGCTGAGGCTAACATAAGTCAAGTGATTTGGCGCCTCGGGTGTATTAAAGCTATTTACAAGAGGCAGAGGGATTTATGGTGCTTTTGCACAGTCTGCTGTTTTATATGACCTGGCACTAGGTGGTCATGCTTTCTGACCTACTCAATCATTATTTCGACCCAATAAAAATCTTTCTTTTCATATGTATTTAGGCTGTGTTTTATAAGCTAGAAGTGTTCTACAGAAGTGCTAGAAGTGCTGCTCTGCAGGCAATGACATCTCAGTCAGACTGTCTTCTGCCATAATGACCCTATAAATGACACAAGAGCACAACAATGTTTTTGTATATTTACAGTTGTCATTCAGTGGGGTCAACAAGTTATTGAAAATCAAACAAAAAAGTGTTATGATCTGAAATGATAAAGAAATGTTTAAGTTCTGCACTAATCAAATAAGTACATTTGTGACACTGGTCATGTGACTCTTTGCACAGACGTTCCTGACTAAGAACATGATCATTACTTTTTACACAAAATTGTGGAGTTCATGCAACTCGAATGCTGCATTAAAGCAAAAGAGAGACAAACCAAATACTAAGACATTCTGATTTTTTAAAATCAGTTATAATGCTTATAATATGTCATTAAAAAAAAAGAAGAAGCAAAATTGATGCATTTTTCACTAGTCATCTTTTGGACCTCACTGCCGATGCATCATACTGTATATCGTTTATATTGCAACAAATCTAATTGAATGGAATGGGAGCCACTGATTGCAGTCAGGTAATCTAGGAACTCATTTTTGCAGCTTACTTATACTGCCATCTAGTGCACATAAATGATAAGACGGAAAGAACCTGTGTCGAAACAAATTTGCTACTGAGAATGAGTTTTGTGTGTTCTTTTAGCTAATCATTTAATATTTTACTGTAGATTATTTCCATAAACAATAGGCTGTCAATATCCACAGCAGTTATATGTAAAAAAAAATTATATTGTTTTAAAATATACTGACTTATATTTAGCCTCACAAACACCACATGACACTCCATAACTGCAAATAGGGACAGTGGCATAAAACCAGTCAGACTGCTCAACAGGGTTCATGGCCCCAGTCAGTAAGCAACTGAATGTGTTGCCATGACGACACCAGTTGCACGAGCGAGCCAGACAAATAGTAAGAAAATCAGAAAGACAGATAAAGGTTAAATCCCAGCGTTTCAGTGAAGCTTTGTAGCCCTGTTGCATGTGCTACGTGGTATGGTCATTTATTTAACTTATATGAAATTACACTGAAAAAAAAACAAACATTTACACAATCTTAGAACAGGTAGTTGAACTAAAAAATAATACATTCTGATCACTGCATACCCTTACGAAAAATAAGTTTATTAAAGTGTACTATTAGTATACTTTTTCTTTTAAGTATGAAATGAGATAGATTTTTTTTTTACATTAAATGAATTACAAGAGGTCCAATAACTAAATACTCTTATTCCTGGAGCAGTTTGTGGCCAGAAATGCACATGACGATCATTTAATCATTCTGTGTTGCCATTACATATGAACATTCTAAGAATATCTTGTTTGTGGAGTATTCGTTAGAATGCATCTTCACATTACACATTTCTCCACAATTATTATTTTACAAACAAGTAGTCCAACATTCCCATGAACTGTGTGGTCCATCATCAGCTTTTATTGGCCCAGAAAATGCTGACACTCCCTTTTGAGAGAAAACGCTTTGACTCTGGCCTCATGTCGCTGCTCCTTATTGATTAGCCATGACATTGAGTGCATTTTAACAGGCTTACAACTGATGTGGTGAAGAAACTGCCACATAACTTTGATAGTATTCATCCTTGAGAAGATATTTTGCCTTTAAGCAAGTCTTTCAATGCAGTAATGCAATGGCCAGGGTTGAAAGGCACCCTGCTCAGTCTTGTTTAAGAACCCATGATTATTTCTGCAAACTTAGATTAGGTTAGATAGATTGCCGTCTATATCCATATGAAATCACTGTACAGAAAAATTTTACTCACTAGATGGAGCTATTTCACATATTGTATGTATTTGTTTTTTAGTTAAGCTGTATTTAATTTGTTCTATTGGTAAATTCATTATCGAAAACATTGCAAGCAATGCTTATAGTTTTGTTTTATCATATTTATTTATGTAGTTCTTTTTTATTATATAAAAACAAGCACTGATCAATTTACTGCAAACCTGGACCTGGATAGGCTACATGTATGCAGCAAAAATCCATTGGCTATCATTGCATGCCAAGCATAACTGCTTGCATAAATCCAGTGTGCATTATATTCTCATTTTCCACACTTCTTGGAAATGACAAGCATGGATTTACAGCTTTGCTTTAGAGATACATTACCAGGTTTGCGCATTAATCATAAGAATTAATACGAATGTCCACAACATTAGTAATTTTTATAGTTGGATGACGTAAATGTAAAGCTAGATTTAGGCACTGAAACATAATGTTACTGATCAAATGTAAATCAGTGGACTATTTTGTTCTATTATCATTCTGCTGAGCAGAGCAGTGGGGAAAAAACACTGTTAAATCAGAGTGTGGATGGAAATGCCAATAAACACTTCAGCCGGCAGGGAAAGCAGAGAGAAGGGAAAGGGTTTAGTATATGATTTTGCACTGTTCTTGGCACACAGAAACAATCATAAGACTGCATTCAGAGTGCTGTGTGTAAATACACACTTGCCAAAAATAACAATCAGGTTCAGTAAGTAGAAACTAACATCTATTATTGCACAGGTCATTGGATAATTGTGGAATTCAGTAGTTTGATATTTTCTTATATTCACAGTTGTCCATGGGAACATCGTTCACGCTTTTGGTAACTGAAACTGGCTCTACTTTTATATCCCACAGACTTGCTCTCTATTGTTTCATACAAATGCAGTTTGCACCATCTTGTGTGTCTGTTTTTCAAATGTGGAGAAAATGACCTCAGAGGACTTAAGTTTTAATATTATTGTTTGGCTTGCTGCTAATTGGTTTGTACATTAAAATGGACTATTTTCTTAGCTGAAGCTTTAAGATAGTATACAGATAATAGGCTATTATTACACTTTGTCAATATTTAATGTACAAATATTTATATTGGAAGATAATTGCTGCAGTGTTGGTCTTGTTGCTGAGTCTTTTAATGGACATTGTCCATTACATATTTGTTTGTACATTAGCTTTAGCTTTAGCACTTTAATGTTCACTTGCTAATGTCTGGATGTGCACTACAGACTGTGTGCGTGTGCCAGTCCACGTCTGATGGTGAAACACGCTGAAGATCCTGGGTGAATGGGTTAATGCATTCTAACCTGAACTCCTAAATCTCCAGGGAAACGTTTATCATCAGGTGATGCTCAAGGGTGTTGCTTAGAATTCAAGAGGACTTCTGAGGACTGTCTCAGCACTTCTAAGAAAAGCAATGTGGTTTTTCCTCATCCTTTTTTTGTCCTATCCATGCATTTATATTACCTATATATCACAATAATCACAATATAATAATAATAATTACAATAATAATTACTTTTGACTCGTAATTATTGTTTGACTGGTATATTACTTTTGACTGATGGTATATATATATTGATCAAGTTTAACATGCTGATAAACATCTGCTTCAGTAGATTCAGCATGGTCTAAATGTTTATGTTCAGAGTGTTAATAATAAAGGAAAGGTACAGCTCAACATTCAGCAATAAACACCTGAGTAATTATCATGCTGAGATCATGGAAAATCAAACAACAGAACATAGTTGTTGGTTGTTGAAGCTAATTTATTTTCCTGGTACAAACCATTAGTGGCTAAACTTCTCATTATTCAGAAAATTGGCTAATTTGCTCCCGAAGTATGTCTAAAGTTTTCCACATTTGCTATTACACCTCCATTTATCAGTGTTTTATTCTTTTATTTGCACATGATTAGCAATTCAGGCCTGAGGTTTATTGTCCTTCAAATAGCAAGAATACCGTTGGCTTTTTAAATTTGGAGACTGGTGACCCGATGGTGGCTGGACTGATTTCCATGTGGATAGGCTGGCTTGGGGACATGGAGTTAGCTGTTATCCTTCAACTTTAAGGCTGTGTGTCAGTTAAAAGAAGGTCCAGCTTCTCTCATCTTCGGTTGACAGCAAAAATTAAATTCACAGTTGCCCTTCAGCTTGAAGCTGAATGTCAATGTGCTTGTTTAAGCTGCAGCTTCGGCATTGTTTTAACTCTGATTTGAAACAGTCAGAAGCAGGAATAGTTGTAGCATTTTCTGACTTTTGCTCATTTATTCAGTAAATGTTTGTCTCAAGAACCCAGTTCAAAGGTTTGTTTTTTCTGAACATAACACAAACAAATTACTGTCATCAAAAAATAATGCCCGGTTATTGTTCAAATGCTTCGAGGTAAGATTTTATTACATATTTTTTTAGTGTTTTTGAAAGTAGTCTCTTATGCCACCAAGGCTGCATTTATTTGGTCTGAAACTGTAAAAACTATGGAACGATATTCCGGACAATTTTCTAATAGAATAGCAAATTGTATTTTCAATTGTGTTTTCAATGTGTGGACGCATAAATTGTGACAAAATTGTGCAAATCCTGCATTACCGTTTGCATTTTCGCTTTCGCGTACGCACAGTGACTGCCAAATTTCAAATGGAAAAGCAAAGTCCTTTTGCAACTGTATTTCCCATGTCTTATGAGTTATGAGCCTGTCATATTTAAATACAAATATTAATTGCCACGTCTGCTTTTTCACTCTCGCTGCTTCGCGCATGTAACCTGCCAAAACTCAAATAGAATCGCAATTCCTTTTGCATTTGAATTTCTAGTCTACACGGAAAGCTGCCAAGAGCAACTGTGAGTGGGGGCAGGACTATACTAGGGGCGTTTTTGTATTGGGAGGTGACGTCACTCACAGACGACCGTGCCGAATGCTCTGATCAATGGAGGTCATCGGTGAAGGCTCTGCTAAAGGCAGCTACCAATCAGTTTCTTACCTGTGTGAACTAATAGACAGTGCAACCTTCTTGGCACATTACATAATTCTGTCTTTTTTTTTATCCCAAATGTAGTGATTATCCCCTGCTAACAGGGGAGCCACATGTACGCACAATAGGTCAATATTCACTATAAACCAAACACTTTTCAGCTGTCTCTGCATCTCTCCCTGTTTACAATCACTTACACTTTTAATCCGTAATAGAGAGCGTGTCACCAGGTGTGTAAGAAAGCACCATGTGTCTAAATAGCAATATCAATACTTTAACATAAAAAGGGACATAAGTATCGCTTTTTATTTCTCCTCTTCCCAACTACTTATTTCACTTCTGTTTCAGTTTTTTATAACCCTTTCTTACTATGTGTCAGTAAGTTGTTGTTATTTTAGCATGTGTTTGGCTCAGTGTTATATTTTTAGGATTACTGATAAACTAATGTACTTTGATTTGTATTAGTTATCTATTTTAGTTTTAGTTACAGTTGTAGTAATGTTGTCATTTTATTAGTTTTTTATTATGTCTATATATGTTTTTTTTATTAATTTAGTTTTTATTTTAATTGCAGTTATTTTCAGTACTTCAATCATACAAAATGGAATCTGATATATATAATTACGTTTAATGTATTTATATAATGTCACAGGGTATAGGTGGTATTGTGTGGTTGTACATACACATATATGTAGTTGTGTTTTGGTGTTTGGCTTAGTGTTTTTTTTTTGGTGTTTACCTTTTGTTCTTTTAATATTTTGAATTGTTTTTTAGCTTTATTTTTTTGTTTTCATTTAAATGTTTGTTTTGAAATGTTGTTGTATGCATTTGTCATTTTTATTTAATTTCTTTATTTTTCTTAAATGTTGTGTGTATATATATGTCTTTATATAGGTTTTAGCTTTTTAGGTTTAATTACTGTTTTCTTATTTGTAACTCGCTTGGGATAAAAGCGTCTTCTAAATGACTAAAAGTAAAAGTAAAAGTAAAAGTAAGATCGCAACAGTATGGGGTAGAATTGTTGCTTTATTCCAAATAAATAGATTATGATCCACAAATAAATGTAAAGAGATTAACAAAAATTAAACATATTGACGAATAAATAGAATTAGATCCACAAATAAATAAAATGAGATTTGCAAATAAAAAACATGTTCACAAATATCTTTTTAAGTAACAAACACAACTTTGCCTGGCATTAAATTGTGAATCGCGTCCCGTGCATTTGTAGATCGCTGCACCCATTTGTGGATCACTCGCTGTGCATTTGTGGATTTTGAAACATTTCTAGCATCCAGACACACACTAATCCACAAATGCGTGGACTCCACCCACCGTCTACTCAAGCCAATCAGATAACAGCCTCACTTCGCTGACCAATCGTAGCACGTTCTCGCTATAGCCAATCACGTTTTGCTTTACAATCAGGGTGGTCTCGTCCTGAAATAACTTCATTCATCTCCTTTGGCTCAAATAAGAAATATAAGGGCCATAAAAATTGGTATAGTAAAATATGTTTAAAACTGGATTTCGTTAGACTATTAGACTGTGTATCATGCCAAGCCAGATTATTATATTTTACGTGCCTTTGAAAATGCCAGATAAAGCTTTAAATCACGGCTATATGGGAACAATGCTGGATACAAACACGTTATGGAAGCGTCATGTTATTCAAGATGGAAAGAAAAGCGTCAATAAGTAACTGACTAATTAATAACTGGATTCAACCTCATGATAAACATGCGAGTTTGTGTAATAGGTTAAATTGCTGTCACACAACAGTCAACAGCGTTTGCAGTTTTTCAGTCAAGCCGTTTAAATGATGTATGAACAGCAATGTGGATCTAACAATATATGAAGCATTATAAATAATATTTTCAAACATTAAAGTATTACAAAGTTGCCATTGTTTGGGGAGGAAAAAATATAGGTTGGTTCTTTTTTTAAATGTGGTGCAGGTGTGTTGAATATAAATGCATATACATGTAAGATGAGATATTGGTTAAAACACTTGATCACGCAAACGATATTTCATATGAACCAGACTTACTAGTTTTGATTGTAAAAGTTACTTAACAGCATCCAAAGTTAATGTGTTTTTTATTTACATCGTCCATTCACAAATCCCCAGTACACACTGCAGTGATGCTCCTCTATTTGATATTTACGTTTTTATTATGCCATATATTTGCGGTCACCTGCAATATGTGCTTTAAAAAGTCCCACTTGTCACCTCGTCCAGCGTAGACTGATTATGATGATTTTTATTTGCGTTGGACGCATTGCGATCATGCTCGGTATCTGTGAATGATCAAGTTGTGTATAATCCTGAGTTTATCCTCATGCACTGATCCTGAAGGAAAAGAAGCCTTACACTCCAACAATCTTTTGGAAACTGGGTTTTTTAACCATTACAAACAGCACTTAAGCTCAGTTTGAACGAAGTGTCTATAGAATGCAGTTCCTTACAGGGGTGCAAAATTAATTCTCCCGCCCTGATTGTAAAGCAAGACGTGATTGGCTATAGCGAGATCGTGCTACAATTGGTCAGCGAAATGTGGCTGTTATCTATTGGCATTGGTTAGACTGTGGTGGGAGTCGCCCGATTTGTGGCGTGGTGTGTGGTCTTCGGACTCTAAAATGTTTCAAAGCCCAAATGGCACAGACGAGTGATTACAAATAATGCCATGCAAGTTGTGTTTGGCTTAAAAATATTTTGTGAATATTTTTTTTATTTGCAATTGCATTTTCTTTTATTTGGTGAATTTATTTGCATGTTTTGTGAAACGCTAAGATTTTACTGGTGTCTCATTCTATTTATTCGTCATACAGGCCGCTACCAATCATTTCGTACTTTTGTGAGGAATATACCAGTGCAAACCTTCATTTGCACAATACACAATTCGTCTGTTTTGACCCCAAATGTAGTGATTTCCCCTGCTACCAGGGGGAAACACATGTAGCACACTAGGTCATATTCACTATTATTAACCAAGACGCTTTTCTCACCTGTCTTCAGCATCTCTCCTGTGTATCACAACTTTTAATCCTTACTATAAGAGTCTCACACCTTCCTCAAGACCTTTTAACCGTTCTGCACGCCCGGTGATGCACTTAAGCACACAAACAGAGCAAGATGCTACACGTATTGCACCTATATCGTTCATTGTTCCGATCTATAGCCTATGTTGCCCGCTGCCTCAAGATCTCCTCATTCCTGTTTACGATCCTAGAGATGCATGTGACAGTCACGAAAAATGTGCTGCTACTCTTACTCTGCCTGCTCCAGATGACACTTCAGCAGTCAGATCTTGGTGCAGCTGTCACAGAACACGCCACAGCCAAGGCAATTACATTAAAAATCACGTGCATCAATCGCAGTGTCCAGTGGCTGTAAATAGCGAGAAATCTTGAGGCAGGCGCAACGCTTTGGCGCCACGTATTGGACGCAAACTCCATAACAGATTAAAACTGTTGAATAAAATATAAAATAAGGTGGAAAATAAGTATAGATTAGCACTGTCTGTTTGTTTAAGTGCATCAAGTGCATTGCAAACGATAAAAGGTCTTGAGGCAGGTGTGACAAACTCTCTATTATGGATTAAAAGTGTAAACAGTGAGAGATGCTGAGACAGATGAAAAGCATTTGGTTAATAGTGAATATTGACCTAATGTGCATACCGTTGTGGCTCCTGCTGTTAGCAGGGGATAATCACTACATCTGGGGTAAAAAAGACATAATTATGTATTGTGCCAAGAAGGTTGCACTGTCTATTCCTTCACAAAAGTACGA
>JADLZN010010663.1:0-24390 GCA_018155175.1 Sinocyclocheilus anophthalmus | reverse complement strand
TGGACTGATAAATGTAGCTGTAAAGTATTTTGTTGAAGTCGTTTTGACCATAATAATGTACCAAATCTAACTCGAAAAAATATTACTGTAGTATAAAAAAAATACTATACATACATTTATAGGCGAAGTCAAACTCTGTGATGCCAAACAACTTCCCTGTGCAAAGGATCATGGGGGCCTGAAGTGTCCATCAGTTGTACCCTTCGAAATCCTTCATTCCGAAGGGCCCTTTGAAGTAGCCAGTTTTGAGCACTTCGGTTTGGAATGCCATGATTGTTTTCACTCCAAAGTGCCCTTCAGAGGGCAATATATCCCATTTGGAATGCACCGAGGTGAGTTCGATTCCATGTGTGGGCGGTAATGAACTGTCCCTTTTCTGCTGATTGGTCAAGCAAAGATCAAATGGTGCTGTCATCATGTCAACAGAATAATAGTCATCCACTGCTATAGCGTTTATTACAACAACGGGCGCCTTAAGATAACCAGAGGCCCCTGGGCTACAGCATTAGGCCCCCCTATATATATACAGTGGGTACGGAAAGTATTCAGACCCCCTTACATTTTTCACTCTTTGTTAAATTGCAGCCATTTGCTAAAATCATTTAAGTTAATTTTTTTTTCCTCATTAATGTACACACAGCACCCCATATTGACAGAAAAACAAAGAATTGTTGACATTTTTGCAGATTTATTTAAAAAGAAAAACTGAAATATAACATGGTCATAAGTATTCAGACCCTTTGCTCAGTATTTAGTTGAAGCACACTTTTGATCTAATACAGCCATGAGTCTTTTTGGGAAGATGCAACAAGTTTTTCACACGGGATTTGGGGATCCTCTGCCATTCCTCCTTGCAGATCCTCTCCAGTTCTGACAGGTTGGATGGTAAACGTTGGTGGACAGCCATTTTTAGGTCTCTCCAGAGATGCTCAATTGGGTTTAAGTCAGGGCTCTGGCTGGGCCATTCAAGAACAGTCACAGAGTTGTTGTGAAGGCCACTCCTTCGTTATTTTAGCTGTGTGCTTAGGGTCATGTCTTGTTGGAAGGTAAACCTTCGGCCCAGTCTGAGGTCCCTGAGCACTCTGGAGAAGGTTTTCAACCAGGATATCCCTGTACTTGGCCGCAATCATCTTTCCCTCGTTTGCAACCAGTCGTCCTGTCCCTGCAGCTGAAAAACACCCCCACAGCATGATGCTGCCACCACCATGCTTCACTGTTGGGACTGTATTGGACAGGTGAGAGCAGTGAGGGTTGCTCCACACATACCGCGATAGAATTAAGGCCAAAAAGCTATCTGGTCTCATCAGACCAGAGAATCTTATAACTCACCATCTTGGAGTCCTTCAGGTGATCTATGCGGGCTTTCATGTGTCTTGCACTAAAGAGAGGCTACCGTCGGGCCACTCTGCCATAAAGCCACAACTGGTGGAGGGCTGCAGTGATGTTTGACTTTCTACAACTTTCTCCCATCACCCGACTGCATCTCTGGAGCTCAGCCACAGTGATCTTTGGGTTCTTCTTTACCTCTCTCACCAAGGCTCTTCTCCCCCGATAGCTCAGTTTGGCCGGATGGCCATCTCTAGGAAGGGATCTGATCGTCCCAAACGTCTTTCGTTTAAGGATTATGGAGGCCACTGTGCACTTAGGAACCTTAAGTGCAGCAGAAAAATTTTTTGTAACCTTGGCCAGATCTGTGCCTTGCACAATTCTGTCTCTGAGCTCTTCAGGCAGTTACTTTGACCTCATGATTCTCATTTGCTCTGACAGCACTGTGAGCTGTAAGGTCTTATATAAACAGATGTGTGGCTTTCCTAATCAAGACCAATCAGTATAATCAAACACAGCTGGACTCAAATTTAGGTGTAGAACCATCTCAAGGATGATCTGAAGAAATGGATGGCACTTGAGTTAAATATATGAGTGTCACAGCCAAGGGTCTGAATACTTAGGACCATGTGAATTTCAGTTTTTCTTTTTTAATAAATCTGCAAAAATGTCAAACATTCTGTGTTTTTCGGCTCAAATAGGGGGTGCTGTGTTTACATTAATGAGGAAAAAAAATTAACTAATGATTTTAGCAAATGGCTGCAATATAACAAAGTGTGAAAAATGTAAGGGGGTATGAATACTTTCCGTACCATAGATATCTTATATATTATATATACTATATATATAATATATATATATATATCTATATCATATATCTATTGCTTCCTGACAATTAGTTAAGATAGAATTTTTCTTTGTTGACATGCAGTACAATTTATTACAAACTCCTATTCGCTTATGACTATAAGTGAATATGCAAATTACTCTTGCCAGAAGGTGGGGTTGTGGAGCAGCAGAATTATAGACTTGACTAAAGTAAACAATACGTTATTACTAGTGAATTGGGTGTTCAACCAGCTCTCCCTTCCATGATGTTAATCTGCACAAAAATCCTGATTCATAATCAGTTGTCTAATGAAATCAAATACACATACGATAAAGAAAATGGCTGTGCTGTGATTTTGGTTATTTACATATAAACTGTTCAGTCAGGTTAGAAGAACAGAATAGTGCTGTTCCTCTCAGTCTCACACTCTGAACAGAGCAGACGCAGAGAGAGAGAGGTGTGTGAGCAGTAGTAATCGATGCAAAGTTCGATTCATTTCGGCAAACCGGTTCTTTCTGACATTTCTGTTCAATGAACCGGTTCAAAAAGTCGATTAATCGATTCACTCAATGATATCACTATGCATTTCTTTTCTAACAACTAAGTGTCATGTTATATCAATGAAACATTAAAATAGACTTAAGTTATTTGTGTGAACGCATATAGCTGATTATTGCCTTTCATGCATTTAGTAAATGATCTGGTAACAGTTTTCATTCCATGAGCTTCAGTCGGTAAAACAGACCAAATATTGTAACTCTTGGATAAGTTTTCCTAAACGTTTCGCAAGTAACAGAACATGTTAGTGATGCACAAATGCAGGTCTGCATGTTTGCTAAAAATCATGCGTCAGGAACAACTAAAATATCATCTGCATATGAACATGAAACATAGCTCATTGCAGGGTTTCCATGTTTAATAACAATTTTGGCCTAGTTAATACAATTACAATAAACATATTCCAGTGGCCACACTTTGTGGGGCGAAAACTACAGCGTGCAGCGCGAATGCATTTAAATTATAGGGAAGCAAATAACAGACGATTGTAGTGTGAAACGCAGCATCAGACTTTTATTGTAGACGGTACGCTCGAGTTTATTTCATAATGTGATGTTCGGTTCTTGTACGAATCGTTCTTTTGAGCCGGTTCACAAATCGGTCGAGCCGGTTCACAAATCGAACGGAATCGAACTTTTGTTCTGGGTTGATGACGCAGGACGCAAAGCCCGAAGTAGCACGTCCAATCAAAAAGAACGAATTGAGCAGTTTTCAACCAATGTCGAGTTTGCCGAGGATTACCGGGATCAACAAGCACGAATGAGCCAGAGTGTTAACAACTGTCGAAGTTTGCCGGAGGATTAAGTGGGACTCAACAAGAACGATATGAGCCGGTTTTTAAAAAACTGCGAAGTTGGACGAGGGATTTACCGCGGACCCATACTCAACAAGAACAGAATGAGCAGGTTTAACCAACTGTCGAAGTTTGCCCCGAGGATTCGGGACTCAACAAGAAAAGAATGAGCAGGTTTAAAGAGTCGATGAAGGCAGATGTGATGTACTCATAAAATGTTTACCAAAAATAAAATCTTTCTTTACTTGTATTATTCATCCACGTATTAGACTCTGCACAAGACTCAAATTTAGGCCCTAGTCCGGCCCGTGTCCGACAGCTTATCAGTATTACCGGCCCGAGCCCGTCTTTTTTCCCCCCTCTCCCAAAATAGCTTATACTACCGTTTCAGCTATTAAGATAGTTCAGTTTTGTATGTAATCGCAAAGTGATTATATTTTGTTTCGGTTTTTTTAATAAAGTAAATTTAGAAAAACATTTGGAGCATTTTTTGTTCGTTTGCAATCTATGTTTTGTTTGATAACCAGTAACGACCAAGCGGCCAGCGGCTGATCATAGCCTATGTTTGATCAATTTGGCCTTCTCAAATCATCAGATTGCCTAAATAAATCTATAGATCTAAAAAGTTCAGAATATAACAATGGTTAAGTAAACCTAGATAAAATGTGGCTATAACTCCATAGTTTGTTGCGGAGAGTGGATGATAAAAGCGACGTTTGAGGACATAGAGACGCCCCAGCGTCGATCACTTGCATTGTTCAGTGGATACGCCGTCATTTTTGCTCATAAAGGTAAGAGCAATCATCCTTCGTAGCGTTTCAGGGGTTAGCTTTATTCGTGGTGCATCACAATATCAAACAAAACGTTGTGATTTTAAAATAAAGAAAACAAATAGGATGTGCTTGCCTTCTCTGTCTTGAGCAGGAGCGCTTCACAAAAATTAAACAAAACTCAGCGAATAGCCTACATGCCTCACAGACATGATAAATAAATCTATAGAAAGCTTTAAATTACTACTTAACGAAATAAACAAATCAAAAACAAAAACTCTTTCATTATAATCATAATCCGTAAAGATGCACTTCTCTCTAAAGGCGCGTCTAATGAGGAGATGGCGAGTCAGGATCGGCAACTTCATCCAACTCAGAAAACACTAGTTTATTAGTAAATAAATAAAATATCTCCTTACTATTTCCCCCCCAACACATTCATGGTAATTACTTTTGCTGGTGCTTTGCGGCAAGCTTAAGATATGTTTACTTGCATTTGAACGCAGAACTGTTCAGCTGCGCTGACGGCACGCACCATGCTTGCTGCTGCTGGACACTAAACACCGTTGAGCCGCTCTTGACAGTCGCGGTAGCACAGTCTCATGTTGTTTCCATCAGTGAGGCAATTTTTTCATCACTAGCCTAATTGATGGATGTCTAAAATATAAAAATAAGGAAAAGCCTAAAAACAGGCCCGAGGCCAGAGCCACCCGGTCTGAACTATGACGTGGAAATTGACTCGTCCCGATCAGCACCATGTCTCCACACATCCTCTCTCACTATTTCCTTCCTGTCTAGTCACTACTCTCTCTGTCTTTCAGCTGTTTAGGAAAAACCCTTTGTGGGGGAATGAGGACAATTGGATCATGGTAGTCCGCAGCCACAAACTCAGCAGACGCCAGGACCTTTCCCAGGTTATACGGGACCCCAGGGCCCCTACCCTGGGCAGCACCCAGCCCTGTTACGGCTAGATGAGGTGCAAAGGGAGATTGCCACCCTGGGCCCACAGGTATGCTCTTACAGCGGCCTGCAGAGCGACAGAGAGTACAAACGACTGGAGCGAGATCTGACCCGATTGCTGCTGGAGGTCGATAAGGTCAGGACAGGCCATCTACGCCAAACAAACTTTTTGGTTCAAATGAAGTCACACCAGTTCATTCTTCTTAACTATATTTGTTTCCCAACCCAGGTGGAGACGGAGGGCAGGCCGGAGCTTCAGCAGGCTCGGAAGCGTGCGGCAGGAGAGGTGGAGGGTCTGCTTCGCTACCTGGAGGGCAACGCTACGCATCCGTCTCGGCTGGCCATTGAGGAACTGACCCAGGAGGCGCAGAGCTTGCTGAATGAAGGGGTCATAGGGCCGTTCCGACAGGGCCAGGCTCAAGATGCCTTTGAGATCAGCGAGGAGCTGGTGGAGGCTGTGCAGGACGTGTCCATGCGGCTGGCTCAGGTCAAGACGGGAGGGAATGTACCACTCCGAAAGGCACGTTACAAAGCATTGACAAGGGTCTGTGCTGTACAGGAAATACTGGAGGGTCGTGTACGCACTCATATGCTGGCGCTGCCGTTGTCCGATGACACGCACGAGGCCGTGCAGCGTATTAATCAAGTCATGGCTCAGGTGAGTGTTATTGCAAAAAATATATATCATGAGAAGTCACAAACCTGCATCCTAACCTGCAAATCACTGTTATTTATTTTACACATAAAAAACAGACCATTTAATTTTAAGGGTCAGAGAGAGAGTAGAAAATGGCCATTAAATGTTATTAGTGTTAACATAAGTTAAGAACTTCAAATCTTTGATAAAATCAAAATGTTCTACCGTACAAACATTTGGGGTGAGTAAGATCTGAAGGATCATGTGACACTGAAGATGAGAATGATGCTGAAAATTCAGCTTTGAAAACGCAGGAATAAATTACAATTTATAATATATTAAAATAGAAAACAGTTAATTTAAATTGTAATATTTTCTTTATTTACTGTATTTTTAATGTAATAAATCGAGACTTGATGAGCATAAAAGACTTCTTTAATCATTTTTGAAAGAATGTTCTGATTTTATGCTTGAAACAACTTAATGTTGACAGTAAAGTAAAGAAACCCTGAAAGGAGCTCATCTTGTGTAGGTGAGTGGTGCCCGGTGCCAGGAAGTGGCTCTGCTGATTGGTCTGAGTGGGCGTGATAGCTGTGCCCACCTGGCGAGGATCCTTACAGAGCTGTTGGTTGAACTGGACGCCCTGGATGTGTCTAGTAATTCTGCAGTGAGGAACTACAGAAAACAAGTGGTGGAGGAGATCAATGGTCTGCTAAAACATCTTGACCTGGAGGGAGAAGGAGAAGAGAAGAGACCACCTGTCACACCACCTACCCCCATCAACCACCCACACTCAAACTCGTCGCACCCGGTAGTGCAATGCACTCTTATTTCCAGATGAAATTTTACATCTCCCTTTGATTGTTTTTTAAGATAAAATTTTATTATACCAGTTTTGTCTAAATTAATTAAACAAAAATTTTGTTTGGAAATCATTCTCTATGCTTACCAAGGCTTGTATTTATGTGAGCAAAAATAAAATAAAAAAGTATTATTGTGAAATATGATTGCAATTTAAGTTTTCTAATTTGATATTTTAAAATGTCTTCTGTGATGCAAAGCTGAATTTTCAGTATAATAAGTCTTCAATGATCCTTCAGAAGTCTAGAAAATATTAATTTCTACTATTAAAAACAACAACATTTACATTACCATTACCATTCAGAAAGTCTGGGGCATACATGGGGCCACAAAAATATTAAGCTGCAAGTTTTTTTCAACATTAATAATAATGAAAATGTTTCTTGAACATCAATGATGAAGAAACATTTCAAATATTAAGAAATCATTTTTGTTATTTTTTACATTTTTAAATAAATAAAATGTGATATATAAAAAAATTTGTTATTTATATCCAAAATATAACTTGTACGTGATCAATAGTTATTTTTAATGGATTATTAGTTACTTTTTCTATTTTTAACCTATATTAATGAAGTTAATTCATTGTACCTTCAGGTATGATCTAGCGCAGAATGACTCGATTCGTGAAATTGAGGCGATCAGGGGCCATGTCTCAGTGTTGCGGGAGGAGGTGCTTCGGCACGGTGCTGCAGGACAGGGGACGGAGCTGCAAGGTCTCCTCATGCACCTGGATCAGGTGGACACGGGGCGAAATCCCTGCATTCGGGAAGCGCGGCGCAGGGCCGTGTTGGAAGTTCAGGCACTCATCACCTTCCTAGACCTCTGGGAAGCCCTAGGACGGCGTAACCCCGGACCAGACGAGCCTCCGCCTCATGTGGCCGTGTGGCGTGTCTTAGCCAGCCTGTGCAACCTGCAGGCTCAGGTTTTGGGCTTTGACGGCAAGAGGGCTGACAAGAGCTACATGGTATTGGAAGAGCTACTGACCAAACAACTACTGGCTCTTGATGCTGTGGACCCTCAGGGCGACCAGGGGACCAAAATTGCCCGTAAGCAAGCTGTTAAACACGCCCAGAATATCCTTAGTTACCTGGATATGAAGACAGATGAGTGGGAGTACTGAGAGGCCAATAAAAGAGACCGAGAATAAGGAGCTGCAAGAAAATGGCAAAAGCTTTTTTGCCTCTTGTGCAACATATGAGGACACGGTCGTGCCGAGGATATAGGCCATGGGCGATATTTTTAATTTGTGTATAAAAGACTTTGTGTATCGCCGTGGGCAGTGAGACTGTTACCCATGATGCACTGCACCTGCTGCTTTTTTTGGTCCATTACTGGTCCCTGAAAACTGTCTTTCTTCTGCCAGAAGGGAATGCTGTTTCTAATGCACATGAAGCATTTGTTTTCATGACAATAACCCATGACGATCTTTTTAGTTGAATCTGTGCTGTTAATTGGTGTGGTGTGGTGCTAAACCCTGTTTTGCTGCCAAAATCTGCTTCCTGCTTTGTCCAACATGCCTGTGTGGGGCACATTTCAGTCTTTATCATGGTGTGAGTACATCAGCTCTTCATTCCTATCCAGTTAGAGCCATATAGGAGCAGATGATCCTGTTATGACCACAACAGGATGAGCAACGGGCCATTTCCTGTTAATCACACATAATGGAAAAGGCAGCAGTGTTCATAGGTTTAATCTCTTCTCTAAATTGCACTTTCAGAGCCTGAGCTATTCTTGCTACAGTTGTTAGCCGAATATAAACAACAACTGACCCAGTGGAACAATATTTTTGCATTTTCTTGCATCTTCTACATATATGTCCCAGTTTACATTACAATAGATGAGAGTGAATAATCAGTTTAAAGGTGAAGTGTCATTTCTGCACCATCAGTGTCACCAAATTGAGTGTTTACACTTTTCATTTAACTTAAAATTATGGCTTACTTATAGTTTAGAAATATAGGCTATTCACATTATGCTAATATGAGAAAGTGTTATAAACGTCACCTTAAAAAAAGACTCAAGGACAGCTAAAAAAAATCTATCAGATTTCTAACCCTTCCTGCAGTTTTGTCAGATTTCATAGAGGACTGTGACCAAAATGCAATGAGGTTATTGTCCTTTAGAGTGTTTTTCTGTTACTCTCTATATGGCGGACCCAAAAAATAGAAATTTTTTAGTTCACAAGGTTGCTTGTCATCTCCATTGTTTTTTTGGTGTTAGGCAGAAGTGCTGTGCAAGCAACTAGGAATCGAGCAGAGGACTGAAAGTGTGTGTGTCGTGATGGTTCAAAAAAAAGTGGGGGTGCGTGCCTATTTTGGTGGTGAGATGATCAAAGTGGACAGGGGATTCTACGGACATTTATCTGAGCAGCTGGAAAGACAGCACGCTATCAACACTCAAAAACTCAACAATGGGGGACCAAATATGTTTTGTGTGTTTGTGCTGTTACACATGATTGACTAGGCCGGTTTGGGTGAGCTCATGACAGATGAACAAGGCTAAGATTTGGTTCACTTGCATATTGTGGAATAAATTGGACAAAAATGAGTCCACAAGGGACTTTTGTTGTGACCAAAAGGGTTTCGCATTTGCACATTGGATTACCTCTTGGTGTGAACAAACAATGTTGGACTTACCACGCTAAAAGTCCGTACACCTAAAGGTCGCAAAAGTATATTACTTATTCCGTTTGCTTACTCTCAAATAGTGTGGCTTGGTTTGAAACTGAACTCGAATGTGGCACTATGTCGATGTCATTGGCCGTTGATAGAGGCAGATAGCCAATGGGCAATCTATGATAATACAAATAAGCAATAGAGTGCAACAGTGGGGTTTGGCTTGTAAAAATATATTCATTTCTATAGAGGAATCATTTGAATGCAGAACTTGCTACTGTGAATATAATGGTTAATCGATGGTGGGTATATGCTTTTCCTTTGAAGCACTAGTTTCATACGTCAAATGTTTTTTTACTAATCATTGTTCAACAGCTGCGTGTGCAAACTAATGACCCATGCTTCTGCAAAGAATGATCCACCCTGATATTCAAACTAATGTTTTAGGTAACTAAAACTGTTGTTTTTAAATTAAAGCTCGGAGAGGCTTGGGTCATGGCTTGTAACCATAAAGAGACTGTAAAAAAATCTTCTGGGAAAAATGAATCGGAAAAATACTTCTGGGAACCAAGGTGGTGCTGTTAAAAACCTCGATTGAACTCATTAAAGGACCAATGAAATAAACAAACATTTCTTTACACTATATATAATTCTAGATATTTATTATTATTTATATATCTTATATAAAAAAAATTCTTTGATTCACTAAAATATTTGAAAATGGATGTTATGCATTGATTATCTTATTATTTGTAGACTTGTGGAAGTAACAAGGGATTCCAAGCAGGCATATATATATTATATTGATCTATAACAAGTAATGATAAAAACGTGACAATATAAGTGAAATGTTCTAATTAAATACACTAAAAATATTGTCATGTTAAATTTTATTATGTAAGTTGTAAACATGTCAGGATCAGTCGTTTTGGAATGAATTGCTTGAGTGAATGATTCAATTACTCGCTTCTAAAGATCATCACTTTTTAATTCTTGAATGAATCAGTGTTATTTAATGAATCATTTGTGCATTGCCTGTTTAGAGCAGTGTCTGATATGGACTACATTTAATTAAGTCATGTAAACAACTTTACAAAAAAAAAAATCATGCTGCATTTGAAAAATGTATTGGGCACTTCAGCTTGCAGTGTGAAATACCCCTCAGAGACTGTTGAGAAAAGTTGTAGGAGTAGCTTGTCTGTGGTTAAAACTGCAGGAATATCCAGTTCCACTGTTTAAAAATGGATCACTAAGGCCAGGTCGTGGTTGTATACTTTTCCCACCTGTGTCAAATGATGAGCCTCGTTTTGGGAAATAATATATTGTGTGATCTGTATCATGCGGTGCTGTTGAGTCTCTCTCTGCTCATTTGAGCTCTCTGTGCTTGTCAGTAGGTTACAATGGCTTGTTCTGAACAAGATCAGTGACTCTGTTAGCTGTTTATTTCAGTCGTGTCCCACTTGCTGTGTGGTCACTACCCTCTGTCCTGCTCCACATAAGGGAACGTCCAAATAAATGGACCATCAGCAGTCGTGAAGCAACACCAAAATTATCATAAAAGAAATCATGTTGTGCTTTGATTATACACAGACACTCTTATAGAAGGGCATTTTTTGTTGAAAAATGACAATAAACACGCAGGGGCTAGAAGTCATAAGTGCTGGGAAAGAAAGGAGCTGCAGAAAAAAGGAAAAAGCAATAGGTCGTAGTCAGAACAGATTAATCCAGACTGTCATGAGACGGCCATTGTCTGGCAGAGTCCCTGCGGTGGGCAGAGCTGGCAGTTCAGCTGAGGAGGATCCTACATCAGTCAAGGTGAAATACACACTCCAGCAGCACTTTAAAGCAACCTTGCACTAGGTGTTGGCGTTGTTTTGTGCACTTTTTCTAAACCCACATAGAGATGGCAAAGATTTGAGCTAATGTTAGCAATGTCAGTTCTGCGCAACCAGATTTTTACTGTTTGCGAGGATTATGCTGTTTTTCCAGCAAAACATGCATAGGCTGCATACACACTGCGGGTAAATTTTGCGGGTTGACTCTCCTCGTTAAATCCATGTGATGTAACTATTTGTTAATGCAGTGGAACTGCTAATTATACTCCTAGATTGTGCTAGAAAATGACAGGAATGTATCTCATTCGCAAATGTTGATACCTGTCTCTCCACTGCAGTTCTCTGCCTTGAGGTCGCCAGAGATTTTGATGAACTTGCAGCGACAAGGGGCTGTTCACACAAGACGTATCCTTGTTTTCAAAAGCAGCTAGATGGAAAACAAAATGGGGCAAAATGCAAAGCTGAACTATGAACATGACACAGCCTCTTCAAAAATGCAAAAAACAAATAAAACTGTCAAATGTAACCTCTCCAAAAAATTGTTTCAAAACTGCATTTCTGTTGATGCAGGATAACTAAAATTTCCCAGATGTTAACATTTCTAGTCTCCCAACAATAGCTAATAACAACAAACGGGGTTTAAACGGTTGCCATGTGCATTTCTGCTGTCAACCATCACAATTTAAATTCTGTTCACATTCAAAATGATAATTTAGGAGATTGACTAATTTTAAAGGTGGTGTCTATTTACACTGAGTGTTTGCAATGGTTATTACAAACTATAACTTACATTATAATGCCCAGAATTGCTTAGATATTTGATGAGTTTTATGATATTTTATTCCTTCTCTACCTTGCCTATTTACATCCATTTAACCTTCTTGTGAATACAGTAACTTCACTACTTGAACTTAGTGTAAACAAGATGCTATTTGTTGCTATTTATACCTGGAGCAAACGTATCCCAAAATCGCTCGTGTTTACATGGCCACACTAAGAAGTTTTAAAAATCAGCACAATCAGTGGTATTATGAGAGAATGTGTCCACATGATCTATTCTTACAGACTGCTTTACCCTATATTTGATTACATATTAATTGTGTCGTTGTAGGGGTATATTAAAGTCTACGTGAACCGGAAGTTTCTGCCGACTTTATTTCAGTGAAGTGACGTATTTCCAGCTGAAACGGAATATTGAGGAGAGGGCGTGGTTTTATTTTGGCGCTCCTCCTCTCATCTCTCACTCATAGCAAACTAACGGTTGGAGAGGTGTGTTTAATTAAAGGTGCTGTATGTAAGTTGTTGACTCTACTAAAGCATAAAAATACCATAATATGTTTGCAGATATTTAAGAAACATGCTAAGTTAACATACTTGTTTATCTGAAAAAAAATGCTACAGTCAGTTATTCTCCTTTGAAAATGTGCGTTCCGGGCCGGAATGTAGGTCTCTGTTTTGGTTTGTGAAACCCACCCACTGCCAGTTTACCCAATTGTATTTCGGCACCTGGGTTGCCAGTTGGTGGAAAACATGGACTGTATAAAACGGACGTAGTGTCGTGACGTCATGTAGTTGGAAGAGCGTTTTTGTACCAGCATCTTGGCCAACTGCGTCACAGCGAGTTTACTCCGGATAATTGAAAATGGGCAAAGAGGCGGGAGCAGGTTGCTGAAGCCACGCCCACTAGCTCCCGACGCGCGTGGTACACAGCGCTGCAATCTCCACCTGTCACTCAAGTGGCCACGCATTGAATAGCTTAATATATTTAAAAACGGATGACCGCTTTCATAAAAAACATTCATACACCCATCACAGTTGTCATGTCATTGTCATGTCTTGTCCAATTTAGAACTGCTACCTAGTTCAACCACTCGGCTGTCAATCCTACATTCGAACCTTTAAGGATATTCTTGCACAAGACGGTAAATCTTGACTTGCATCAGAGAAGGAATGCCATTCCAGAGCAGAAGCAAATGATCAGATTTTGATTAAAGATTACCAAAACAAAAAAATTTTTCAGCGGGTTAACTTGCACGGATTAATTGTACATTTTCAAGACTAGCAATGTGAGCTATAAAGTAAAGTCAATATTGATTTCATGCAAACTTTAACCCTAACACTTTGTCTACACCGGATGCGCCGCGCCGAAACCACTAAAGTCTGTCTACACTGGATACGACAAAGCGACCGTTAAAAATCATTTGCACTGTGTGTCAGTACATCATAAATAGAACGAAGCATCAGTTTTAGTGTTGGGGATTTGGTCGTGTCGCGCAGTGCGAATCCAGTGGAGACAGCGGGGTGCTTATAAGGATTCTATAGTCTTTTGCGCGCCGCTCGCATCGGTGTTTGACACGGTGTTGTAATGGTAATGAACCCTGATCAGAAAATGACCAGTACTATATGTTTCTTCGACCTGATAACTGCGAAATAAGTTGACACAATGTTTACACGGCGTTTTAAATAAGGGCGGGTGACGGCGTTCTGTAAGCATTTGGGAAGATCAATGAGACTTAGTCAACCGACTTTAGGTACCGTCGTGATGGTTTAGGCCCCTGCTCCGGCACGGAGTAGCGAGCTAATTTAGTGGAGCTTTCCATCTGCATGCTACCAGCGCGGTATGGTCCTGCTTGGGGGGTACATCGGGTACAGTACCTGGACTTTTTTTCGTACCACTTCGGTTGGGGCTTCCAAAGTGAACGTGATCCCGTTACAAAACCGGACGTTGTAAAACTCTGCTGATCACGGATGGCGGAGAGAATGTCACTACCTGCCCGCGTCACTGAACTTGACGACACAAACACACAGAACACTTAGATTTAACACTTAGTAGCAACCCAGCCAGCGAAGGATCGAAACGCAACTGTTGACACGACCGATGCAACCTTTTTAACAACAAAACTTGGTTGTCTGTGTGGACCAGAACCGCAGGTCTCTCGTGATGAAGAGGGAGCGGATCCAGATAGAGATGAGGGGGGGTGACGCGGAATGAAAAAGTTTTTTTTAGGAGTCATGGCAGTAGAGGCGGCGCAACTATAACAACATATGAATAATCCCACCCACTCCAGGAAAAAATGCAAAACAGTGGCGAGCCGAAACCGTGCTTGTGCGAGCCGAAGTCCGTACATCGCAGTGGCAAAACAGCGCCCCCACCCAAAAATTGGTTCTAGAAAAAGGCAGTCCGGTACTAAAATCGCACCCAGTTCCGGCAGTGCGAAAACGCCAAAAAGTGGGTAGTTCACAATTAGTTTGGGTACTAGGAAAAGGTTCCAGTCGCGTGCGAAAGGCCTATATTCGCGCCACTTGAGCAACGGCTCCGATCAGGTTGCATATGGGTATTTAAAAACCGCCCGGCACAGTCACCAACAGTACTCTTCTCTTTAACATTTTTTTTTTTTTTTTTTTTTTACAACTGTTCGCGATTTGACATGCAGTGTAAATCACCATTCCGTCTCCATTAGCCTGCCGACGCCTGTCTCGTCCCAGATCTCCATAATCTGTCTGTCAGATCTGAGTCACACTGATATCTGCAAAACTATCTCCATGGTTACAAATCAAATCCATTCTGATTGTTGAATGGCACTTAATAGCAGATTATGGCACTTTATAGGTCAACGAGTCCTCTAGGAATATTACAGATTCTTTTGTATGTGGTGAATTAATATTAAACTTGATTGTATTACAGGATGAGTTTTCAAAACAGATATTTGACACTGAGACCAAGTTCAGGCTCTATTCCTGCTTTAATATAATGAGCGAGCATTGCACCTGTCTTTTTAGATTTTGTTTATGGCAATTACTGTCTTTATTAGTAGTGACATGACTGATGTGAGATGAGATGCGGCAAAATTGATGTTCGGTGTAAAACACCATGCAGTGTGATTTGTCAGAGGAGTTCTCCTCATTTTATGGATGCCAGACTAAAGTTCATTACACAAGCTACAAACACCATAAAGCCCATTACTCAGCTTGCTATATTGAGAATGTAATGAAAAAATGAATTTTTTTTATACCAAAGTTGTTTTTAACTGCCATTATCTTTTTTTAATCACTTTAACTAAAAAAAAGCAAAAACCCACTCTTGCTTTGGTTTTCCTTATCTGACTATCTGTCTGGAAGAATGTGTTTTTGTGGTGATCAGTGAGATTGTTTAAATGTGCTATGCTATTTATGATGTTCGACGCTTTGTGTATATTGTCTGGTTTATGCTTGTTTAAAAACAAAACAAAAGCACATTAATTTCAAACTGCTGTGTGAATGCTTTAGTCAGCGGGGTTGTTTGATTTTTACATGTCTAGATTGCTAAATAAAAGATGGTGATCTGAAAATAACTTATGTTTGTGGCAAGGTATTAATTATGGCCTGGGATTGTTCAACCTGTTTCCATGGCAACCCCTCACTGTGCTCACAAAATAGGTGTTTAAAAAAGGAATTGGGCTTGCCTGAAATGCAGAGGCGTATCCGAAAAAAGAAAATACCCACCGAATACTTTTTGCCTAAATGATTGGAGTTATTATCAACACATACTATAGGGCACATGCACGTCAACAAGATTAACATTCAATCACACAGCCTTGTATAATACGGTGACTTAGATATATTTGAGTGCTTATCATTTTTGCTTATATTTCCTTAAAATGTAGTCAAACACTGGATCAAATTAATTATTCATTTTTCGAATACAATGCAACCCTTGTGGTCAACCCTAATTAGCAATATACTCACAACCTTCACGAGCCTAAATGATGTATAATCACAGAACTTTCCGGCGGTATCGCACGGCTGTGGGGGGGCCTTTGGCGCTAACTAGCAAATTCTGGGACACATGTTTATTATATTCAAAGGTGCTGTAAATATGTATGATATACGCGTCATTCTTTTGGTTCAGGTTTAAAATGCATATCTTCTTTCCCCTGAGGAAAGTATTACATCTTTTTCCATTTTAAAACGTACTGATTATGTACAGTCAATTAAAATATGATTTAATAGATAGGGATATAATTACACAGGTACTATCGGTCTAAAAAATTTTGAATATCATCTTGCAAAGCGTCAATTTTTTTGGTCACTTTGTCAGTTCAGTAAAGTGAATATTCCATATATTATATTAGATTCATTACAACTCACTGAGTGTAAAATTATTTCAAGAGTAATGCCTTATTTCTTGAAATTTTTTGATGATTTAGGCTTACCGATAATGAAACCCAAAATTCAGTGCGATCTCAGACAGAATTTTTAAGAATATAGTACATATAAGAATCAATAAAAAATAAAGGATAATGTTAAGACCTGAAACGTCATGCTTCGAAAAGTATTTGTTAATTTTCTTTACATGCACTCAATTACTTGGTTTTGAGTTGTTTTAGGTGGTTTTCAGGCTGCTGTGGGTTGCGTATGGGTGGTTGGTGCCTCTGGTGCGCCTCCTTTTTGCACTAAACTTAACGGTGCACTCAATGATCGTGGCAATGGAGCAATCATCCCTGTGGCACTTCAAGGACTACACTCTTACAAAATCAAAGGGCTTGCAAACTAGCTCAGAAGAGTGTGTGTAACTGGAATGCCCCGGTTCTTTCTCGATAAGCAGCCTCAAGCCTATCAGGTCGGATCTCTTTGTGTGTCTTGGTGTGCTCTCATCTTTCCCTTGACAATACCTATAGATTCTCTATGGTCGGTTCAGGTCGGTGATGTTTGCTGGCTCAATCAAGGCACACGACCAACACCATAGGTCAGATATGAACCATCCTTTTGAAGATAACTCCTTTTGCAGCATGGTTAGTCAGAGTTCCTGGCGGAAAATTGAAATTCAGCAGCATCGATCTCCTATAAAGCTTTCGTCAGCGAAGGTAAGCATGAAGTGCTCTAAAAATTTCCTGGTAGATGACTGCGTTAACTGTGGACTTCAGAAAACACAGTGGCTGAACTAATCCCCGAAGCAGATGACCATGCCTGGCAATGGCCCAATCTATCACAGCTGACAATTGAGCTGGAAGACATGCACAACGACAACCTTCAAGCCACATTCTTGGTTTCTTGCCTTCTCCAGCTCTTTCCTCCAGACGCTTATGCACCTTGATTTCCAAATGAATGCCTCACATTATACTTTCAGCGTGAAGAGTGATTTGGAACCACTGCGCACAGTCCCAACGTTTCTTTTTCCCCTCCCTCCACAGCCCAGGTAAGACGGTTCTGACGTTGTATCTGGTTCAGGAGTGGCTTGACACGAGAAATGCGTCATTTGTAGCCCATGTCTAGGATTTGTCTGTGTGTAGTGGCTCTTGATGCGCTGACGCCAGTCTCAGTCCACTCGTTGTGAAGCTCCCCCAAATTCTTGCTGGTGTACCTTTTCCTACCACACTTTTTCCTTCCACTCAACTTTCTATAAATATGCTTGGATGCAGCACTCTGTGAACAACCAGCTTCTCTGGCAGTGAATGTTTGTGGCTTACCCTCCATGTAAAGGGTGTCAATTGACTTCCCTGTCAGTCCGCAGTCTTCCCCTCTGATTTGTGATAGCCTTACTACTGAGTCTTCCCCAGAACTGAGTAGAGCTCATATTAAGGTCTCCTAGAAACCTTTTCTTGCAGGTTGTGTTGAGTTCATTAGCTTATTTTTTAGGGTGTGGACAAAAAATATCCATGACTTTCCAATATTGTAACGCTTTTCACAATATTTCTATATTTTTCTACCCTGGGGGGGGGGGAATTTGGGGTTTTCATTAGCTGATAAGCATATAAGCATCAAAATTTCAGAAACTAATGGCTTGTGAAATACTTTCACTTAGGTCTGTGTATGAATCTATTATATATTATGGGCTTTTGCACTTTCTGAAATGAGTGACTAAAACATTAGTGACCTTTTTCATGATCATTCATTTTTTTAGATGTACCGTATATGACTCGTCGTGTTAAAAAGTGTTCTTTGGCCCTGCTTCCTTATTTCTTTTTTTTTTTATTTCTGCTTGCATGTTTGCGGTCACACTGCATTAATGCTATCAGATATCATTCAAAAACATAATTTCAAATATGTCGTCGAAGATTACACAACGTTTGATACACTATGTTTGGCAAGTTGTGTCATTAGAAATGCAAGGTTTACTTATTATTGAAGTGTGGGAAAACAAATCCAAAATCCTTACATGGCCCTGTGTGCTGAAAATGTTTGTGGCCAACTACCCCTAAATCATATAACTAGGCTTCCGCTTACCTCTTATGAGCACAACAAAACTGCAATGCAAAGCGGTTTCTGAGTAAGACCTGCAATGAGTTGTTACAACGCGCTGTGGACGGTAATTGTAGAGGTCCACATCATTATGGCAGACATTGTGTAAGTTCAGTCTCACATGGAGAGGGTTTCGAGATAGAACCGCCGTTATTATTTTAAGATGAGTTCCTTGCCACGCTTCTCAATAGGATTTCCCCGAGGTCATGACTTTGACCTAGGCCCAATCCAAAGACTTACATTGTGTTTCTTGTCTGCTCTCAGGAAAAGTCGACAAGAGGGCGCAGCCAGTCTACGAAGGTGACTATGCGGGGTGTTTTTGATCTTGTCCCATGCTGCAGAACCCCAAGTTCTCTGTCAGCTAGAGGTTCACGAAGCATGATGGGCCACCTGGTTACATTCTCCTCTCCTTCATGATTTATGGTAAACTGACAGAATTCATGGTTACCATAGATTATCACAGTGACAAGTCTTCGCAGGTCCAGAAGCACAAACAGCCAACCACCAGACCTATCACATCATAGCCACCTAACCCACATATTATACTGTGGTATGATGCTTCCTTTTCTGAAAATGCAGTGATACTTTTTTACGCCAGATGTAATGGGAATCTTCCTTCCAAAAAGTTAAACTTTTGTCTCGTTAGTCCACAGAGTATTTTCCCAAAAGTTTTGGTGATCATCAAGATGTTTTCTGGCAAAAATGAGACAGCCTTTATGTTCTTTTTTGCTCAGCAGCGGTTTTCGTCTTGGAACTCTGCCATGCAGACCATTTTTGCTCAGTTTTTTTCTTATGGTGGAGTCATGAACACTGCCCTTAACTGAGGCAAGTGAGGCCTGCAGTTCTTTGGATGTTGTTGTGGGGTCATTTGTGACCTCTTGGATGAGTCGTTCGACTTTGTGATGTGCTCTTATTTCGGGATAATTTTTGGCTCGGCCTGGGTACCCTCCTGGGAAAGGTTCTCCACTGTATCCATGATCTTATGCCTTATAGGTGAAACTAAGGATCTCATCCTGTGGTTCGGCTGGGTCCAATGCTTTAGAAATGGCTTTAATAACCTTTCCGATGACTGATAGATTGCTCAATTATACTTGTTTCTTTTCTTCTTATTGTTTCATGAATTTAGCGTCGTGTGATCGCTCGCGTCAGAGTTGTCTACGCTTTGTAGATCTTTTGGTCTATCAGCATCTTTGTTCAGGGCAGTCCTATTTAAGAGGTTTATTCGATTGCGAACAGGTGTGGCAGTACAGAGAGCCTGGGTGCTGGCTAGAGAATTGAACTCGGGGTGTGATAAACCATTTAACAGGGGGGCAAACACTCTTCCACAGGGCCTTTAGCAGTTTGGGAGTTTGTTTCCCTTATAATTAAAAACATGTCATTTAAAAACTGTCTGGTTCAGGTGTTACCCCACTTTGGTTATCTGTGAGTAATATTTAAATTTGTTGTGATGATCTGGCAACAATTAAAGATGGGGTGACAAACATGAATTGGAATCAGCTCCAGGTGGGGTGACGAAGCGGGGGATATCGTCCTCTTTGGAAGGCCAAACAAAGTAGTTTCGCTTCCACAACGAAGCACACAGCGCCTTCACTACATGGCGGCAGCGGCAACAACAATAATACAGCGAGAATAAAAATTACGCCTTCATTCTTTTTGTGCGGGGGGCGATAATGACAGTTTCGGCCGATAATTTTCAGCTGCTTGAAAATTCGGTGGGCACATCCCTACCGTGCATCCCCTCCTTGTTTACAAATCCGAAGTAAGTCTATACATCCGATTTAAATGCGGACGGGGCTTTTCTGATAACTTTCCGCGATGCCGCCCTTTTTATTTTACTAACTTACTGCATGCTTAAGGTGACCCAGCTGACCTCACCAGAAAGCAGGGGCCCGGGGGCCAAAAAAAAAAAAACTCAACACCACAATCTATTGGATTGTAAAGAAATAGATTTTATTATTCTACCAAATAGTATAATAAAAGATCGATATTTGGCGTCCGTGTATCGATACAGAATTGCCGCAAAAAAAATATTGCGATACTATGCTGTATCGATTTTTCCCCCCACCCCTAGTAAATTGTACTTAATTTGTCTTCCGGGAAACATGCAACTATCTTCTGTTGCTTCTGAAGTGCAGTACTAAATGGAACAAAATGATATTTCAACAAAATAAGAAAAATTTGGCCCTGTTCAAAAGTTTTTTAATGCATCGTTTCTCTCTGGAGCATCAGTGAATGTTTGAAGCTTTTTTAATAGTTGTGTTTGAGTCCCTCATTTGTCCTTTCGTATACACACCACACACACACACATTTTCATGTATCTGATCACATCTTTTTGTATGTAACTTTAATGTGAAAATTTTTCATATTAGGATTACATTACATTGTTCCAAATATTCCCTTGTTCTGCTGAAATACAAACATACTGTATATACATACAAAACAAAAAATCCAAATATTGTGCAAAAACTCTGAAGACCCACCTCTGCAATACACTTCCTGCATTAGCACTCATACAGACAATACCCCTCTGTTTCTCGTCCCCGGGGCACTCTCACCCTGCAGCAGGGTATTGATCTGGCAGAAAATGCATCTGTCTGCTTCTGATTCCACCAACATCACTGCATCATATGAGGGACGGAAGAGAACAGTCAACACATGCTCATGACCCCATGATAGCAAGGCCCCTGAGGGAAGAGTGACAGACGGAAAAACACACACAAACACAACCACTGTGGGTCCAAAAGACTGATCCTGCACTGGAAATGAAGAAATGAAGAAAAGTTAAGCAATGTAAGGGGAAGATTCTTGAGGGGGGGGGTCTGTTACGGGGGGGGTGTCACCCGAGAAAAGAAGGGCGTAACAACCAGATGGAGCCTGAATACAAAACTTTACTAAGGGGACATTTCTGGGGGGTAGTTTTCAGGGTATTATGTACATACGTATATAAAAGTGTTTGTTGGTAAGCTATTTTTAAACTAGACTATTTGGGGAAAGAAGACTCCTATCCTTACCAAGATTTCAGGCTGATTTATCTAAAAATACGTAAAACTGTACTGTGGAATAGTATTACAATTTCAAAATAAATGTATTTATTTGAATATATTTTAAAATATAATTTATTCTGATGATGGCAAATCTGCATTTTCAGCATCATGTACCCAGTCTTTCAGATTATTTGGGGGGTCTGTTTTTGAGTCACTTATTATTAACTTACGTTTTTATATAAATTTGATTAATTTAAATTTATAAAGCAGGGGGCTCATAAAAATGTTGTAATAATACACACAGGCACATACTGCTGCTGAATATTACTGTATCATATTTTACCTCAAACAAAGGAATCTTGTTTGCTATTACAGTGACCACCAGATGGCAGCATGTGACTAATGTGAATGGCAATTCTGTCTCAAACACAATCTCCATGTCAGTTTCTGGAGTCAAATACCCAAGGGTTAAATAGTGTAGTTAGTTCACTGCATTCCATGAAAGGTGACAGTACAACAACAGCACTGGGGCTCTAAATCCACTGACCAACTGGCTAAGAAGAGTCTGAAAAATAAGATTAGACAGGTGCTTAACACCTTGATGTGCAGTACAGTAATTGTAGTGTATATTCCCTGTAGGTAAATAATTTATCTTGCTTATCATCTGTTATGGATATGTTTTCACATCAGTTGCACAAGTTGAATAGTTATGAACATACATGCCTTAAAACTTTGAGCTGTTCATCACGTGTGTTGACTGGCCCAGTTTAACCCTTCATGGTTACGTGTGCTCACACCCACCCCCCACTCAGAGCACTCAAACATAATCCATGTGATCTGAATGTGCACACGTGAGGGCCATTGTAAACATGTTATGTAACTCTATTCCCATTTGATTCAGATCACACTAACACATGCATGTATGTTTGCAAAAATGTCCTAATCTATCTGAAATGGTTTCTTATTGGCCTGCTAAGGTCTAAGGTGGTCTCTTAAGAATCTTTTGAGGTCTAATGGTGAGTGAAGTGGTCTAATACTGACAGTAAAAAAAAACTTAACCATCTAAACAGGCATTAATGCTCAAATAGGCAATTCAGAATAAAAGGATTTTCAACTGGATAATTTGTGTAAATTCATACATATATGTGACCCTGGAGCACAAAACAAACCAGTCTTAAGTCGCTGGGGTATATTTTAGCAATAGCCAAAAAAACATTGTGGGTCAAAATTATCGATTTTTCTTTTATGTCAAAAAATCATTAGGATATTAAGTAAAGATTATTTTCCATGAAGATATTTTGTAAATTTTTGTAAATATATCAAAACTTAATTTTTTGATTAGTAATATGCATTGCTAAGGACTTCATTTTGGACAACTTTAAAGGCGATTTTCCTCAGTATTTAGATTTTTTGCATCGTCCTTAGATCGCACGATTTTCACAGATGTTTTAATCTCAGCTTCCGGCCAAATATTGTCCTATACTACACTCAACCTACATCACATGGAAAGCTTACTTGATTCAACTTTCACATAATGTTTATAAGACTTCTGGCATAGTAAAGACAAACATTTTAATGAGTATTTCTGCCTTGTTTATAAAATGCTACGACTTCTGCAGGGTATATGCAAATGACAGGCGTAATGCAATTTGTTTTTTCTACCACATCAAACTCCGCTTCTTAGCTGTTAGTGTATTTAAGGGGTTCTCTAAAAAATACCTGTTTGGAAAGGTCTTCTTATACTCTCATTTATAGCAATGCAGTATATGAGCAACCTAAACAGGGCAGCTTTAGCCTGAGCAGTCACAGACAAGCTGCAAAAGCCTTCCCATTTAGGACATGCTTGCTGTAGAAATCCCTCCAAACCCATTTCATTATACAACCAGCCAGAATGAGTGTGTCCCGAATTCCTAAAGAGCATTCGCAGTTTGTCTTATCTCAATGCAGTGGCCTATGTGAATGGGACTACTGGCCATCAGCCATACAGACAGCTGATATTACCCACAGGTCTTTGAGTTGCATCACAGCTACATTCAACACAAAGTTGAAACAAGACGGCCTGCAACAATGCACAGACAAAACGCTCATGATAAAAGCTACTGCTGGAAGCTTGGGTGTTAATATGTATAACGGAATAATAGGCGTCCTTAAAAATTGAGTGCGCTATGTTTAAAATGTTCAGTTTTCTTTAAAGAAGAATACTTTATTCAGCAAGACACTCTTTAAATTGATTCAATTAGTTACAGCAACACATTTGTAATGTTAGAAAATATTTATATTTCAATTAAATGCTGTTATTGTGAACTTTCTATTCATCGAAGAATCATAAAAACATGTATGTGTTTGTATTAGCATAAGTATTAAGCAGCACAACTGTTTTCAAAATTAATAATAAATGTTTCTTGAGCAGCAAACCAGCATATTATAATGATTTCTGAAGATCATGTGACACTGAAGACTGGCGTAAATGCTGCTGAAAATTCAGTTTTGCATCAAAGGAATAAATTACATTCGAAATATATAAAAAAACATTATTCAGTATGTTCAGTATTATTGTTTTTGATAAAATAAGTTGTCTTGATGAGCAGAAACTTCTATTATATATACAATAAATAGATAATAAAAAATAAAAATAAAGAAATCTTACCAACCACAATTTTTGAATGGTAGCTAGTGTACATCTAGACTGACTATTAAGAAACAATGTTTTAAATTGAAAATGAAAAATAGAAAAACAGAAAATGTTTAAATTAAAATCCTAATAAATCTTTAGTTTTCGTACCAAACATGCTAATTCTAGATATCAATCTAACAACATGGTCTTCACATCCATTTTCAGTTTCTCAAGCATTTATTTCCCTCGTTCGTCCATTAGAGAGCAGCCTCATCTAACACAAGCAAGCACGCACATCTTGAAAACACAAGGACGTTTTCCAGTGTGTACGTGTGCGATGAACGTTAAGCAGGGGGAGGCCAAACTGAACTCTGAATGCAGAGTGGA
>JADLZN010010662.1:0-57663 GCA_018155175.1 Sinocyclocheilus anophthalmus | reverse complement strand
TGCATAATTATTGTTGTAAAGAAAACGAAAAAGTGGGATATACAGACTCAAATGTCTTATTTGAGCTCAACCTGACAAACTATAAATCTCTGATTAGCAGACAGATGTTCATCTTCTCTTAATGGATACCAGGCGTGCTCTACTGCAAATCTGAGAAAAGAATTGAACACTAAGCCTCGGGCCAGCAGTTCAGTGGGGCAGCACACTCACCACAGACTTGCAACAGCGATAGACTGCGGTTTTGTTGCTTCTTGCAGCAATATTTTGTAAATAAGCATATGCTGCTAGTACCTTTATGTGTAATATCTGCAAGACTTTTTTAATGTTTTTGAAAAAGTCTCTCATGATCACCAAGGCTGCATTATTTGATCAAAAATATAGTAAAACAGTAATATTGTGAGATATTAAATTGAAAATTACTGCTTTCTATTTTCATGTATGTTGAAATGTAATTATTCCTGGGATGCAAAGCTGATTTTCAGCATCATTACTCCATTCTTCAATGTCACATGATCCTTCATGTGTTGATTTGCTGCTCAAGAAACATCTCTTATTATAAATGATCAAATCATTACTATTATTTATACTGTAAATATATTTATACTTATATTTTGACACCAAACTTTTGAAATCTAGAGTAAAATATTGTATAATGCAACATATAATATACAGTAAGACAAGGATGTAAGCAAACATTCAGAATTAAGGGAAACAAACGTATAGGTAAATAACTAACAAATTGATATGAAATCTGTGCCTGAAAAACAATTATATTTAGATAAATTAAAAATATCAGTTTCAGCTACTGATCATAAGCACAGTCTCTTTGCATTTATCTGCAGTTAAAGGGATAGTTCCTGGAAATTTTGCAAAATTGCAGGTTAGCCTTTAACAGGGAACTTAAGTGTAGTTGGGAGAGAGAAAAAACATACTGGTTATGTATACCAGTTTCATATTAAACAACCAGATTTAATGCAAATTCAGTTGAATTTCTACCCTGAATTTCAATCACATGCACAATGCATAAATCACAAATTTCCATGCATATACATAGACTTAATAATTAAAGTTAGATAAATATAACACTGTAAACATATAGCTTATGTAGCACATAACTAAAACGAGTTTAAGCAATATCAACATTTAATCTAGTAGAAGGCCTAATTAGGCTGATGCACACAGTGCTTAACAAATTTATAAGAAAACAAAAATATTTTAGGAATCTGTCAAAAAATATCTGGACACAACTAAATCTTTATGAATTTGTGTTTTTATACCCAAATTTGAGCCGGCACATTCAAGTCAATAACTGTAATTGGGCATCTGAATTAAAAAAAAATAAAGTGCTTTACTATTTTTCTGCATTTCTTGCAAAACAGTAAATTCCAAAATGTATGGATAACAACAGTAATTTAGAATTAGAACACTACTGTTACTAAAGAGCACACACATACTGGTGGATTAACCATTACATAAACATAACAATGGTAATTTTGGTAATCACCAATACTTAGTTTAGGGCAGCTGTGGCACAAAACGTACATTGGGTGCTGGTCTAATAAATGTGTTAAGCTCTGTACATTAAGGCCTTTGTGGTTTTTCTTACATCTACTTACCTAAAGTTGTGATCCACAATGGCCTGCAACACTATAGAGTGCCAACCTTTACAGCAGGCAGCCTGGTCCTCATGAGGCTTTATGATGGGTAGCCGATGTGGCAGCCTCGATGGCACCTGCACACGTCTTATAGTCACATGCAATAAAGACATCAATGGTTCTTTGGAGACGCTGGCCTTGAGGCAGGCATATAAAGCGCTAGCAAAGGGTAAAAAAATGTTACCCATGGCAAAGTTAGTTTAACTAACTTATTTGACATTTGTAAGACATTCGTTAGTTTCATGGATTAGAATATTGCATACATTTAAAGTTATAAAATGATTATAAAACATAAATTGCTAATTCCAAAACCATAGCAAAGGGCATTTGTTAATGTACACTACAGGTCAAAAGTTTGGGATCAGTAAGATTTTTAATGTTTCTTTAAAGTAGTTTCTTGTGCTCATCAAGGCTGCATTTATTTCATCAAAAAAAGGCATAAAAACGAATCTCAAACTTACAAATCTCAAACCGCTCCAAAGGGGAGATATTTCGTTTTTTTTTAAATCCCTTTTCAAGAACTACAATGAATGGCTCGTTTGGACTACAGCGTTTTGTTTTCCGGGTTTTGTGATTTCACAAAGCGGTCCATTAGAATATCATTAAAATAATTCCCGCCTACGGAAATTTGAATGGTTGGGGGGTGGGGAGGTCGTGGTTTGAATGCGTGGTTGAGTGCATCAGACAAGAAGATGACAAAGAAGTGCTGCTGTAGTTTTCGCAAGTTATTACACATGCAACTGAATAATTAGGAAGTAAAGTTACAAAACAAAAAAATGTGGAAAAACAGTCTTCAAAAAAGGGGATGTCATTTCATTTAACTGCATGTAATGTCGATAAAACAGTGGTTTTTTGAGTGGAGAGCTGCTTTGGTCAGCCGTTAAGCCGCGGTCACACTAGACTTTTTGTTCCATTGACTTCCATTCATATGCATGCGAATGCATCAGACCGGAAACGCAAGCCCGTGCGAAAAGTTTTCGCATTTCGCTGCATTCCAAAGTTCAAACTTGGTGAACTCTGGCCTGCGAATTCACATCATGTGACACAGTGTGACCAATGGCAGATTGATACGTCACAGCATGACCTCCTATCTGATTTAAAAGATTATAAATCTAAAACTGCAGCGCTGCAGGAAAGTGGATTAGATTGCATATATTTACATTTTAGATGTATTATAATTTGTTATGTGTTGAATTTAAGTTTTTAAAAAGACGCTGCAGAGCATGACGTCATATCACGACCATTGCAGCGTGCGAACGAATTTCGAAATTTCTATAGCCTGAATGCACTGTTAAGTCGCTTTGGATAAAAGCGTCTGCTAAATGCATAAATTATTATTAACAACGTTACCACTCTAATATGTCTTGCAATATCTGTGCGTGCAAAGGTTCTGCGCGATCCTCTTGTTCAATATTCTCTGGGTCTGAATCCGGCTCAAATTGATATGGCAATATGGATGCCATACTTAACTAAACTTGCTGCTTTGGCAAGAGGCGGGGCAGTACTGAAACAACGTCTAAGCTGTTCGCCAATCACAACGCACTAGGACAGCTAACCAATCACATCACATTTCGTTTTTCGGAAAGCGGGCCTTCATCAAACCCGGAACTAATAGAGCCGTTTGTGCCAGGATGGGGAAAAAGGTATTGTAATAATGTAAATTATGTAAAAAATAAAATGCGTTGAGAGCATGCTCTAGTACACCCCCAAAACAAATTCAAGACTTTGTAAAAGAGCATAATAGGACCCCTTTAATTGTCGTAAGGGTAACTATACTGCCGTATGTTACCTGATGAACAAGCATGCAGACTGTCGATATTCGAAGGCCAAACAAACAGGATATGGTCCTGTATTCACTCGGGGTAGTATCCAGCACAACACTCTAGGTCGGGGTTCCAGTGGTTTTTGCCAGCCAGTAGTCTTTCGTTCTAAAGAGGCTCTCACAAGCTGCAGCACATACTCAAACATATCTCTCACATGCCAAAGTGTTCCGTCCACATCTCTTCATCGGAGTTCAAATCACTTTCCTGTGTATCTGCGGAACTGACCTCTGTGTAGCCATAGGTGTAAACATCACTGGTTTTTTAGCTGCAGGTAGCACCTCTGCCTTCGGATGCTAGCGACAAAAAAATTTTCTCCTTTGTAGTTCCGTATTTCGGTTGCATTTAACCAAAAAACCCATTCAAAAAACTCATTGACTTTGGGATTTGGAAAACCGGTAGAGCAGAAAACTCGTTTTTTTTTTGGTTTTGGTCTACAAATATACATCATCCCTGCAGCACTTTATTATTAGACATTTAGTTCTTTTTAACTGAAAACGAATGCAAGAAAAATTTGTACAGAAATGATCCCAAGCCCAACATAAAACACTGCCGAAGCATTTAATATTGACAGAAGGTACCTATATTTTGATATTTCTTGCAGAGATGTTTTAGTTAATGGCTATCAGATGAGTCTTTTCTGTGTTTGGTTGGCTGAGAGAAACATCCATTCTGATTCAAACTCTCTGCCAGTTTAATCTTGTTACAGCAGTTTAACAGTATAATGGCATGCTTTCCAGAATAATCCATTCGATTTTAATCACTTTATGAGTCCATTTTACAGCAAATCATGCTGTTCACAGAAATCTCACGGGACGTTCTATAAAGCTCGTCTGAGCAGGTGGGCGGAGCTTAGCAAAAGGGTCAATTGTGGTGGTTGCTTTTTTTTTTTTTTTTTTTTTGTGAGCTAAAGTAATCAGGTTTCCCACATTCTAAATATAACTGTTTTCAGGACATTCAAAATCATTAGTTAGTGAATATAATATTTAATGAGCTCAAGTTATTTTTTATTTCAGAATTTTAAAAAAATTATAATAAATTCATGGAACTATAAGAAAGGTGTGCAAATATTAAAATTTGTATTAAACTTTTTTGCACATTTACAACACAGGTCATGGAGCATAACCACTTTGCAAGATTCACTTTTTAAGATCCAAAAAAAAAAATCTTGCAAATTCATTGGTCAGAATGTCTGGGAACCCTGAAGAGAAATCACTAAAAGTCAAAATATTGAACATTTTTGCTGCATTTTAATGCAGGCTAGTCTAAATAAAAGTATTTTAGTGTTACAAATACAAAATGAAAATTCACTTCGCTGCAGTAGCTGCACTGAACTGGAATCCGTGTATCATTCGATCATTCGTTTTTTGATTTCATATTGAAAGTAGAAAAATTAGAAAATGGCTCCTTTTTCGTATTTTCGTTTTTGTCCAAAACTTGAAAAATGAGAATTCAGCTTAAATTTTCTTTTTTCGCTCAGGGGTAGAATATTATATAAACGGCTTGAATATTTGATTTCTACACATGGGATGGAATTAAACGCCCCTTTCTGCTGATTGGTCAGCCGAAGATCAAACCGTGCCGTCATCAGTTCTTCTGCAGTATCATGCAGCAGAATAATAGTCCTCTGCTGCTGCAGTTGTATGGATTCTTAACACATTTATTGCAACTACATTTCATCTTTTTTCATCAAACAAACAGGCTAATGAATAGCTCGACACAACTCATACCGGGGAAGAGTCTAGACAGGGTTTCTTCTGTGTAGATATAAATTCTATTTTTTTACATCAGCTGGGCATGGCAGGGTATGATATGACAACTGTCATAGCCTACCCTGGTCCCCCAGTAAGTCTGTTTAAGTAATTAAATCATTTGTTTCAAAATAAATATTTTAAACACTAAGACAAAAAGGAAAGAATAATAAATTGGCTTGGGTATATATAGGCCTATGTTCACGCAAGAACTGCCATTCTGACTGACAACCGGAGAACAGCAGATATTAAATAGCCTACTGTTAGAGTTATATAATGTAGTCTTGTGTTTTATAGATATAATTGATATCTCAAAAGGATATGCGCTAGTGCGCGGCGTGAGGGGCCTTTTTTTTTTCTGCGCACTCGCACTGCAATGCAAGATTTTCATAAAATATAATAACTTGAAATTTCAGTTTGTTTCTCACCAAACCCTCAGTATACCTTCAGAATGCTTGGAATATACGCCACGAGATGCATAGGATTATTTTACGACAGATATGCATCAGCTTAAGAAATAAAATAAAAATAAAGTCACCATTCTCTGCCATTAAATTGGCAAGTGCGAGCAGGACATTTTTGTGTTATTAAGTAATAAGCTTTTAGAACAACATTAAGGTGAATATTCACTCTAGTTCACACAGTTCCAATAAATTGCGATGGATTAAATAAGCTCAATAAGCAGATAGATGTGACTACAGTCAAGCGCAGACCAGTATTAAAGTGCACAGGAAATAAGCAGCAGTCATAATTAAAGCAGTTTAAATTAATATTGAGTACTGATTGATGTTCACTTGGATTTTTTCCCCATCGAGGGGAAATAACTTAATACTCTGTCATTTATAGTCGTATGGTAAAATGTATTTTTAATTGTGTAACGTTATGTTCAAAATAACTACAATGTCATGCCTTTGAAAAATAAAGAGAACAACAGAATGCGCTGCTTTAGCGCGTCTCGGTCTTTTTTCTTTTATTTGAGCATCTTTCCGGCACATGCCACAAACATCAACCACAGGGAATACTTGTCTTTTAAAAGGCTTCATTTAGATGATTTGATGTTAAATGCATCATATAAGTCACTTTGGAATAAATCACAGTATGTATCATGATAAAAAAGCGACTTTACAGTCTGGAAATACTTTAGGCTATAGCAAATTATTTTGCGGACCCCCTATCACTTTAAGAACCACTGGTCTAGACAGAAGAAAGACCTGTCTAAACTCTGCTCTGGTACGAGTTGTATCGAGCTATTCAATAGTCTGATGAGAAAAATATGAAATGTAGTTGCAATAAAATGGGTTATTAATCCGTACAACTGCAGCAGTGGAGGACTATTATTCTGCTGAGTGATACTGCAGAAGAACTGATGATGACACAGTTTGATCTTCGGCTGACCAATCAACAGAAAGGGGCATTTAATTCCCACCCACATGTAGAAATCAAATATTCAAACTGTTTATTAAATTTTCCACCCATGAACGAAAAACGAAAATTTAAGCAGAATTTTCGTTTTTTGGGAAAAAAACAAAAACACGAAAAAGGATCCGTTTTCTCATTTTTCTACTTCCAATATGAAATTAAAAAACGAATGATACATGGATTAACTGGCTTTGGTAAAACTGACTTTGTTTTTAAAAGTATATAGAGAACATTTACTCCCCCTAGTGGCCAGGATAAGAATGCACTTTCTTGATGTTTTGACCTCACTCTTTATACATTTACACATGGAATCCAAACTCGGTTTGCAACTCTTTTCACAGGTTCTTCCAAAGTTATCCTCCTCCATCGTGCACGAGGTGGACAGTATCCTGGGCAACAAACCCTACAGTAAAAAGGACTACCGCTCCTAGTGTGGAACCAGACGGGACCCACCTTTGCCTGATCCTCCATTCGCTTCAGCTTTTACTGAATGAGTACCGGCCGCATGAGACGGGCAAGCACCAACAAACCTTGGAAAGCAATACTTTTAGAACACGAAAGGCAGGAAACACGTGAAAAAATACAAAAAACATACAAAAAAAGACACATTCACTGACTGAGGGGTTGACATGCAGGATAGAGAGCGATGCATTGAAGATACGTGCTCACGGAGTCATCCGTATGGGTACTTTAAAACAAGATCATTAGGGTAATTAAGAACAAAATTAAAAATAATATGCTTAAAAACATAACATTCTTGCTTGGTTGCTGGAAATATTCAGTTTTTCCCTTTGCTTTATTTTTTTTATTGATTGCATAATAACAAAAATGGAGCTCAAGCTGAAATAGGTGATCCATAGCCACTCATGCGATCCTTTTGGGTTTGCACACATTGTTCACATCATCGAGGTGTCCCGGCCCAGAACTCTTCACTGTGTCGTCTGCGTTACGTATGCACATGCCCCCCTTTCGCAGGCAAACCAATAAGCACTTTAAGAGAATAACAGAGGGTGCGGCTTTGTGAAAACTGATTTAAAAGCAGCTCCTCTCTAGTGTGGAACAGGGCAAAAATCAATCGCTTTTCCTTATTCTGCACAGGGCATGGCGTCGTCTCGCTGTCCGCTCTTCACTCTTTAGCCTCAAAACACGGCCCTGGCTTCTCATGTGTCACTGCTTTGCTAACCGAGACATTCTGATGTCAGATCACTCCATCAGATGTTGTGGTTTCGGAGGGCAGCTATCTGTGTGATTACTGGAGATGAGCCTCGGAGCTCTTCCATCCACAGTAACCTACTCCCAGCGCACACGTTTTAGTGGACTGTATTACAGTACTCACGCTGATTTATTAGGTTTAGAATAGATTGATTATCTGAAGTACTAAGGATAAAGAATGCCTTCAAAAGTATTTAAACGATTAATGCAGTTTTTTTAAATCAGAAGAGTGACGTTAAAGAAACATCAAAAGATATTTTCTGGTCATATTTCACCTTCAAAATCAATATCTATAACAACAGCATATAAGATAGAGTAAATATATACTTATGATTTTAGGACAAATTACATTTATCATTTTTGTGAGCAATTTCATGTAATTAAGAATCATTTTTACTATAACTTGTCTGTAATGTAATGTGAAATATATTCTATATATATATATATATAAAATGTTAAATCTAAGTATCAAGTGTACATCATGCTAATATTTGTTGTACTGATTTCAGTTGTTTAAAAGTGTCCAGGCATGATGCATTGCAGTAATATGATTTTATTATTTTTTTTATTAGATGAAAATTAAAAAAGGAAGGTCATCAGTCTGGAAATAATTGTCACCACAATATGCCAAAAAACAAAATATATATATATATACAATGTAATATTAGAAAAGTAAAAAGAAAGTAATTCAGTAAGGAAATGAATTTCATTACACTATGACAAAAAAAAACATTGATGATCCTAAAAATATACTTGTATAAAACTATCACATTGCACAAAAATTGTAATGGTCCTAAAATAATAAGTTATATAATTTTGTACAAAAATGTGTCATGGTAATAATAAAAAAGAACTTGAAATTATATTATGCAAAATATCATAATTAATGTAATTGATTTTAGGGTGAAAAATTAGCCGCAATTTTTTCATGACATTCACCGCATAAGGCAAGTTTATGGATGATTAAAAACAATTAGAAACATGGGGTGGTGGTAGCCTAATGGTTTTAAATAATGGGCTGCTAACACAAAAATTGCAGGTTCAACCCTAAACGGATGTAAAACACAGTTCTGCTTAATCACCCTGTGATTTTAGGTCTATTAGTAGCAAAAAACAACAGCAATTTGATGATATTGTCTGCAGTGTAGCTGGGGCCGGTGGAACTCCAGCGCTCACCTGTTACAGATGCTCCTAGCCAATAGGAAAGCGGACTGTTTCAACGGCATTATCTCACCTGCCCAATAGGAGCAAAGACCTGTTTGTGTCAGCAGCTCAGGGACTGCGCTAGAATGTGTGTGTGTGTGTGTGAAATACATCGTTAGGAAGCAGCCGTTGCTCTCTCATTCAAATCAAATCTCATTTCTGGACACTGGGCATATCTTGTATATGTACCGGTGATGACACGTGTGGCTGAAGCCAAAGATTTATCCCACATCCCGTCAGTAACGTGACTCCCGTGTCCTCTTTCCCACGGAGAGACGATGGCTCATTTAGTAGCATGTATCTGCGCATCTTTCTTCACTTTGTATATTCACTCTGCGCTCTAGAAGTATAAGTACATATATACATACATGGTGCAAGTATACATAGTGCACTCAGTATGAATGATAAGCAGTCTTTAGGTCTTTTTTTAAATGAAACGTTGATCAATTAGTGAAGTGCAGCGTTTTTAATCAAAGATCCCTGATCAAGGGAATTGCATGGTTCATTTGGAAAGCATGCAGCGGGATCCATGCGCTCACAGCTCTACTAGCACATCTGCTTCATATCCCATAATGTTGGCAAGATGTGATAATTTTTGTACTATTCTAAAAAAGATGAGCTTGCTGTTCTTCATGGTAGTGATTAAAAATACTCTAAAGTTCAGTCAAAGTTTCAAAAAAACAAGCAAGACTTGGGAGTTGTGTGCTTATGGGAGATAAATTGGTCTTAGTGTAACAACTCAAATCATGACTTTAAAATCAGTTGAATGTTGAAGTTTGGTGTCCGTTCATCTCATCTGTGTGTTTATGTGTCTCTGAAGAGCGTTTGGAGCCACGTACATTTGCTGTGTATAATAACGGTGCAGTTATTCCTATTAGTCTCTGAAAGATTTGCACTTTATTTGTTTGGCAGTTGCTTAATTGGAGATGATTGATTTACATTTATAGAGTTAACATCTTTTACTTTTTCCCCTTTTAAAGGAATGTTTTAGATTCATGTCGATTCATGTCAGATAATAATTTCAAACAAACCAAGTATGTTGTTAACAGTAATGTACTTAAAATAGATATGTACTTTAAAAGCAGAAATGTGCAGCTGTGTAAAAAGAATTTGTTTCGAATTTTATGTGAAATATACAATGTTTGCAGCCTTTTTGCATTACAGAAAAATTTTTCTTAATTTTCATGGAGATAATGTCACAAATAATCATCCTAAAAATAGGCTTCACTTATAATTGATTTTAGGGTCAAAAAATATTTCCTGCATATTTCTTTGTGAAATTCCCCCTCTAAGACAATAAAATAAAATCATTTAAAAAATAATTACAATGATAATAAAGTGGTAGCTAAATACTTACAAATAAATAAAGACAAGTAAATAAAACAAATTAGTTGATGATAAAAAAATCAATTAAGAAAAATAAATATAAATAAATTGATTTAAAAGAAAAAGAAAAAACATGTGACGGATGTTTATGAACATTTTATCACACTATTATCATGCTAGTATAATGCTGAAGTATTAAAATTACACTTGAGTAGGGCTGTGCAAAAAATCTTAATGCGCTTCTGTGCTTAGTAGTAAAGTAAATCTACAGCATGTGCTTTCAGGTGTAGCAACATTTACTACACAGAGCCGTAGTCACTGAGAAGCTACGCAAACAGCTGTCATTATCGCGCAATAAAATCGTCTGCGATTTTAACGTGATTTTGCGTAGCTTGAAAAGCACGTGATGGAGATTTACTACTAATCACAAAACCGTCTTTACTGATGAGATGCGCATGACAAACGCATGCGATTAATTGCACAGCCCTAAAACAACTTGACAAACTATGGAATACATTCTTGCTCATAAGCTTAGAGCATTGCAGGTCATTACTGTCAACAAGTGTTCGTGATGTCCATAGAGCTTCAGTCGTACTGAATCCGAAACATTCCTTTATATTTCATTGTGTTGTCACCAAAATATTAGTAAACTGAAATATCATCGAAATGAAACGACATCACTTAACGTGTGTGAGAGCTACTGTGAGCAGTAGATTTGTGAATAACGGCAGTTCTTAGTTTAGTTTGGTGTTTGCGATAGCAGAGCTGCCAGAATCCCAGCGTTCATCAGTGCGTTTGACTGGACTCGTGTTTGAGTTTCGTATTATTTTCATGTTATTAGTGTTGTACCACGTCTGTTTCTGCTCTCATGTTGACTGCGTTTACAGGCACTGATAGAGTCTGCTCATCTGAAATATCTCGTGAAGATGGCGTGAATATCCTTGATTACTTCCCATGCCTCCGAGTAGTTTGTAAAAGTGGCAGGATTTTTATTAGCGACCTTTTAAGTTCAGAGTGGAATGGTTGGAAAATCAGGGGAAAGTGTAATTGCTATTAAATCTGTAATTATCACTCCATATTTGACAGGTCAGAGATGACGGTTGTGTCGAAGTATTATTTTCAAGTACCATACTTTAGTTCCCGAGGAGATTATTTTTCTTTAATATTTTGCAACGATAAAGACAAAAATATGATTTTATTTTTTTACCATTCTTTGGTGCCCTTCGGTGGTATGATGATGATGACGACGACGATGATGATGATGACAAAGATTACAAAGAGCAATTATTTGCACTGAATATGCATTTTGGATAATTCTGTGAAATGTATACAATGGCAAGCTACATTTCCACGCTTTGTGGAGAAATACTGTATGTCGAGTCAGATGTATCTGTATATAGTTTGACCTTTGTACATATATCTATACATAAGAGTATTCATGGTCCTGATCACGCCAGCCTTTGGTTCTTTTATTTTCATCGAAAGGCATTTGCTGACTGCATTGTGCTTGAATCTGAATTTAGACATGTACAGCAGTATCTATGAAATGACAACTATAAAATGATGACAATGAAGAAAAAAAATGCTTGTTTGTGTCTGTCTTTTGCGGTTTCTTATGAAATACGTTAATGGAGCTGTTGGCATTCCGGTTTGCAGTGCTGGCTAGTAACTGATTACATAAATTATGAGCATTTCATTTGTGTAATCTTAATTAAATTACATTTTTAAAACATCAGACTACACTTTTTTTGATTAAATGATTACATATTCACACAATAGCATTAAATTTTTCATTGTGTATTGATTCGCCCTAATTGTTCTTCATATTTTAAATTTTCATTAGCGCTTACATTTTATATACACTGCCATTCAAAAGTTTGGAATCAGTAAGATATTTAATGTCTCTTTGCGCGTCAAGGCTGTTTATTTGATCAAAAATACAGGAAAAACAGTATTGTGAAATATTATTTCAATTTAAAATAACGGTTTTCTATGTGAATATATTTTAAAATGTAATTTAAAAATGTACTGAACCCAAACAGAGTTTTTTAAGAAAATAAGATGTTAAAATAAGCTAATGGCAGTTAAGATGTTATTCTTAAAAAAAAAAAAATTTCACAAATCCAGCCCCCTATTTAATTTTTTTTTTTTATTTTAAAGATTAGACAACTTGCTGAATTAAAAATATGGTGCACAGCTCTTTGAAATATTTATGCATAACACATGCTTAGTAATAATAATTTGAAAAAAGCATTCCAGGGAGGCACGAGTAAAAACTTTAAGACGTTCACACATTAAAAAGTTAGCAAAACATCTACAATTGTATATTTTACAAAACATAATCCAAACTTTATACAAAACATTAATCAAAAGCATTAAAAATGCATCAGTTGCGAATGTTTTCTAATATTAACATATACAGGTCCTCCTTTAATAAAGGCCATCCTAGCACCATTTCTAACATTGTGAAAGATCACTTCATGTACAGTTCAATATTGACATCCACACAGATGTTTCATCAGATGTTACAGTCTGTCAAAGAGGTAAACAAATACAGTTTGTGTTCAACCACCGATTGTATCAAATTAGTAAACCATCTGGGACTTCTATTTTATAAAATAAAAAACTGCTACAATAAACAAGAGTGTTATGAAATGGAAAGACACTTTTCTCTTGTTTAGTCCAGTCAAATATGATCCAGCCTCTTTAAAATCTCTGCATCACAACAGTACTGAAACACAGACGATACGAGAATCCCCTGAAAGAGCGATGAAGGATCAAGTGTGAGCTCGAGTAAAGTGCATCTGTGTGTTTGAAGGTGATCGCTGAAGAGGCTCCTGTGGGTCTGGATGAACCTGCAAACAGCTCTTAAACACAGTTGTGCTGTGACTGAGCTCAGTGTGTGTGTGTGTGTTTGCTAGCACTACGAGGTGTTGAGCTGCGACTGATTCTCTTCTGAACATCTGGAGTCCAGCTCTGGAGGTCCAGCTGCAAAAACACAATCACAGCCATTAAATCACGTGTCTATCAGAGTTATTCAAACCGTAACACTTTACAATAAGTTTCCGTTTGTTAACTATATTTAATGCATTAACAATGGGCAATAGATTTGTTACAGTATTTATTAAGCTTTAAAATTCAACTGATCATTGTTAGTTCATTTTGGCTCAGGTCCATTAAATAACATTAATAAACTTTCGATTTTAAATGATGTATTAGTAAATGTTGGAATCAACAATAACTAAGATTGATAAATGCTTTAGAAGTATTTTTCATTGTTTGTTAACGAATGTAGTTAACTAATGTTAAATGTTACTGTTTTGCAGGTTCAATAGAACTAAACCTAAAACCTATTTAAAAAGTTACTTATAAAATACACAGTAACTGAAATCAAATATTAATGAACCTAAACTTATTTTATTTTAGAAAGAAAAAAAGTCTCATTTTCATTTAAACTTGAGCTACTAAACTAACTAAAACTGAAATAAATATTAATAAAAATAAACTGACTTATTAACAGAAACTAATAAAAATGAAAAAAACAATTACTCAAATGTAAACACGATATAAAAATAAAAACTATACACTTTAAAAATAATAAAAATGAAAAACGACAAAATTACTAAAACTTCAATGTAAACAAAATATAACAATAAAAACTATATAGACTACTAAAATTTAAAGAAAAATTACTAAAACTAGATGTTAATGGATGAATAAATATTATAATAGTATCTCTTTGATTATATGTGTGTCTTTAATATGCTATATATAAAAATACAATGAATTAAACTTTTTAATTAATTTTATGATATCCACAAACATTGACTGACCATCATAAAACCGAAAGCTTTCAATTCACTGATTCAGAATCATCTGCAATAATAAATATATTTATATTCAAGTTCTGAGTTGTAAAATGTTTATTTAGTGTTTGGCTTGATTTCAAACCCTGATTCTGTAGTTCTGTTGTGTGATATGAAGCAGGTTGTCGTTGTGAGCATGTGAGGCCGATCCAGCTGTTCAGACACGTGCAGCGTCCGCTTCTGCTGTCGCACTGAGCTCCGTTCTCACATTCACAGCTGAGCGCGCAGTCGGGCCCGTACCGCCTCACACTGCAGTCTGTCAACACAGCACACATTAGAAAAGCATATTCATATCTAATCATGAACGTGCATTAGTGTTGCTGGACTCACCGCTGTCACACCGGACGCCCGTCTTTCCTGAGGTGCAGATACAGCTGCCGCTCACCGGGTCACATGGTGTGTCCTCCGCACAGTCACATGACAGAGAGCAGCTCGGACCGAATGTGCCCTGCTTACATTCTGAGGACGAAAAAAAAGCCTCTTTTACAAAACAATTCATTAGTAAGCTTTATTAATTTTGCTTTTGTTTTTTTTTGTTTTTTAAGTTGTTTATTTCAAGAGACAAAAAAGATTTTTAAGGTTTACATATATATTTATTTTTTATTTTATTATTTTTTTGCCGTAAACTGAGAATGTTTCCCTGGCTGCTAGCTAACTAAGTTATGTGTGTGTGTGTGTGTGTGTGTGTGTGTGTGTGTGTGTGTGTGTGTACACATACATACAGTCTTATATATGTATGTATAATTAATATAGTTTCATGAAATATGTAAATTAGATTCATTAACATAATATTTTGAAATTATCTGTAATTGTGTAAAATACGTTATCTGTCAATCCTATATATATATATATATTCAAAATGTTTTCATGGTTTAAATTTTTAATTTTATATTGGTTATGATTTTAGTAAGCTTTAAACATGACTTAAAAAGGTTACTAAGGTGCAGTAGGAGATCTTGGAAAATTCTAACTTTAGTCGGGAGCAATGAACACTGTGTAGGGCTCATATCGATCGGAACACAGTTCATGCACTTCTAACGAGCTGGTTATCTGAATCTGGTGTGTTAACAAAGAGAGACGTGCAAAACATGCAGTGCGGGGGTACGCGAGGACTGGAATTGGGAACCGCTGGGCTACATCATGTGTCATACACCGGTGAGAAAACTTTAAAAGTACAACAATACCAGGAAGGAAGATCAGTTTGTTGATGTTTGCCTGCCATTCTCGCACTGTCTGCACAGCGTGCATGAACGCGCTGATGACATATCCTGTCTGCACGAACAGGGTGCGCAGAGGTATGCTAATACATACGTTGACAGGCCGGTAGGAAAGCCAATTAAAACGCTCAAACCGAGCGTTTTGATTGGACAAACATTTATTGATCCTACGCCTTCCACAGAATATATAAATACAGACTAATACATTTAGACCACTTAACTTAATGATTGCTATTGGGATGTGAAGAGACATTCAACCAGCATAAGAAAATAATTTTCTGGAGACAATCACCTATTGCACCTTTAATAATTGATTTATTTTGGCAAAAATCTAACTGAGGAGATATCACTCACATGAAGCTATAAGGCAGATTGTGTGTGCGCGCGTGTGTGTGTGTGTGTAGTGGTGTGTGTGTGGTGATGAACGTCTGACCTACTCACAGCGAGGAGCCGTGAAATCCAGGGCAGAGACAGGTCGGTGTCTGAGATGACTGAAGCCCCGTTCACACAGTAACAGTGATGCGACAGCAGAGCGAACGACGGCGGGGGCCAGCTGAAACACACACACACAACACACACACACGCACACACACACAACACTTAGCCTGGTCTGGCAACGCTGCTGTGTTGGATCTCACCGCAGCTGACAGAGTGACCGTAAGATCCCGGCGCACACCGGCAGTTCCTGTCCCTCGGTTCACATGTGCTGTTATTCTGCACAAACATGAAGAGCACAGTAAGAGACACGAAGAGGACCCTCGGGACCTTGACAAAACACACCAAAAAACACACCACACACACACTCTCCAATATATATATAAGATAGATTATATACATTAATATACATATATATTTTCCCTAAAAAACATTAAGAATTATTTATAATATTTAATTACTATATAGTATATTGTATTGTTATTTATGTATATATATATTCTTATTAGATCATTTTATTAACCTTGATTATTCTATATGGTGTGTGGTGTGTATAATTTTATACATTACAACAGATCAGTTATTAAATAATTTAATACATTTAATTATATAATTAGTTCTATAATAAATTATATATATTACTATATATACTATATATTACTTTTTATAAATGACAACAGATCATTATTATCTAATTTATTAGATTAATATTATAATTTAATATAATTATACTGCTGATTCATATATTCAACTAGATCAAATTAATATTTGTAGGTAATTATATATATATATATATATATATATACTCTAATAGATATTATAATGGATACAAAGATGAAAAAGGGTTAAGCATAAAAAACAATACTGCTTTTAAATGGTTGTTTTTCCCAAAAAAAAAGTTTTCTGTTTCATGTAATTGTATTTTTTGTTTTGTTTTTCTGAGCAAAAAATAAATATCATACATTTTTCCCTGACTTTCAGAAGAGACCCACTAAAATGTCATTCAGTGTAACAATCTTGTCAGGCATATTTACTACAAAAATCAATTTATGACACATTAAAAAATTTATTATTTTCACCCAACTACTAATTAGTGTTATTTTAAATTTTTTAATTTGCCACTATCTAGGTTTAGCCCATTTGTCAGCAAGATGTTTTTAATCATTTAAAATAGAATAAAATTTAGTATGACCACTTATTTTTGATATATTTTAATAAGTACAGGTCAGAATAACTATTGTTGTTTCATTTTTACATAAATATATGTTACTCTGAATGACAATGGAACATTATTTCAAACAAATTTTTACATTTTATTCTTCAAAAACGTATTTGAAACTTTACATGTAGACACTTTACTTGCATTTAATGTGCTTTCTATGGACATAAAATCACTTTTGTAAATTTCTTTTGATGCGGACATCTTAATGTCTTTGACCCATAAATATGTATACATATATATTAGATATGAAAGAAGACAAAGGATTCAAGGATTCATATGTATTTAAAGGGGTCATATGATGCGATTTCAAGTTTTCCTTTCTCTTTGGAGTGTTACAAGCTCTTGGTGCATAAAGAAGATCTGTAAAGTTGCAAGACTAAAGTCTCAAATCCAAAGAGCAATTCTTTATAAAGGTACGATGTCAGCATGCTTTACCTAACAGCGCGTCGAACACGCCCCCACATTATCTACGTCGCTATGTGGAGATTGCATACGTCCGACCAATGTTCACGCACAAGAAAGAAGGACGTAACTTTTATTCTCGCGTAGTATGTTGTGCCGCTGCAACATTGTCGTGATGAAGCTGTGTGCTTCGTGTGAAAGCGAAAACTACTTTTTGGTCTTCCAAAAGAGGACACGACTAAAATCAGTGGTTAAGTTGTATTTACAATTACAACAAATTGTTCCAGAACACTCATACACCCAAATATTCAGATGTGTGCAGCACATGTTATAGAGGACTATTTCCTGATCCTGGAAGAGTAGACTACAATGCCGACTGTTCTGACTCACAGACTGTAAGTACGTTTTCATATTTAAAGGATTTGCCACTGACGATTTAAACACAACATAATGTTCTTTTTAGCAACGTCATATGACCCCTTTAAACATTTAGTCTATAAATGAACAGAAAAGTAATTAAAAAAAAAACATTTCAGAAGTGTATACAGAAATAACATCTTAACCTTTGAATAAAGATGAATCTTGGTTCATGGGACTTGGATCATGTTCTTTACAAAGTCATTAAGGTAGAGTTACCGTACCGTTATGATCTTTATAGATAATAATAAACAAATACAGTATATATATCACCTTTCTCACAGCGCGAGCCGGTCCAGCCGAGAGCACATGAACAGTTCCCAGAGACAGCGTCACACAGGCCTCTGTTACTGCAGTCACAGCGCTGAAAGCAGCCCGCGGGACAGACTGCACACACACACCTGCCATCAGACATCAGACAACACACACATGTAACCTCACCAAACACCAGCTCACCTTCATCCCCGACACACACGCCTGTGACCGGATCGTTTCTCAGCCCCTTTCCACAGATGGCCACACGGCCACAGTCCGGCCCGTACCGTCCCGCCGGACACGCTGAACACCAGAGCATAGGGAGGACAAGCGTGCTGTTGAAACGCTGCAGTCTGACTCATATACAGTGTGTTTTGAGCAAGTGCTGCTGTGCGGGACTCACTGAGATGACAGCGGGCCCCGATGAATCCGGCCAGACATTCACAGGCCCCCGAGACCGAAAGACAAACTCCACCGTTCAAACACTGACAGCGATGCTCACAGCCAGGACCGTAGAAGCCTTCAGCACACGCTACACCACACACACACACACACACACACACAAGAGAATGAGGAAAAAACATGCAAAACAACAACAGCAGCACATCATAAACCTGATGAAATGAAAAGCTGCAACCTTACATCTGATCAGAGTCAATATTTATCAACGACACACTTGTTTCTCCTCAGACAGACAGAAAACAAAAGCTTTATGAGCATGTGCTGCGTTTAGAGCTTTAGAATTAGCCCTGCCTCCACTATTATCTGAAGCAGAGATTCAGCCAAACCCCTTTTGACAAAATATTTACTTTAATATTACAATAAAATAACAACACATTGACTTGTTTATGGTTCTCCAATGTTGGGTCATGGTGACATGACAAATAAAATATTTCAATTTTATTTTAATTATTTTTTTTATGGTTTTATTATTTTTGTGTTTTAGTTTTTTATTTTAAATCTATTTCAATTTGACATTTTTAGGATTGTATTTTTAGCTCTTCAGCTGGTTTTTATTTTAAAATGATTAACTGTACATTTGTTATGATTTGTAAACATTTTTCAGTTGATTGTTACTATTTTAAGATTTATTTTTGTAACCTCACATTTTCATGATTAAAAAAAATTGGTTTTAGTGTTTTTATTTTTAAATGTTTTAAGTGGACTATTTATTTTTTTTTAATGTATTTAATTTTACTGTTTTATTAATTTTAATTTATTTTAAGTTTGTTTGTTATTTAAAATTGAAACTGAAATTTAATGTTATATTTGTATAATGAATGTATTTTGGTAAGATTTATGATTTGTTTAATGTTAGTTGTGTTTTACTTTTTTTATGTATTTTTATTAATTAATTTAAAGGAGCTTTTTATTTTTTTTTTAATGTAGGTTTTATTTTTTTGTGTTTCAGTTTGTTTTTTAAAATTGTATTTAATTTTTAATTTTAGTTAAATTTCAAGTTTGTTTTATTTTAAAATTTACCTTAAAAACAATCAAACTAAAACTCTTGCCCAAATGTATAAAATCATATAAAATATAAAATGTACTGTAAATCTATTTTAAAATGTATAATTTTATTATGTTTTAATGACATTTTTTGTATGTTTTATTTTAAAATGTACTTTAATTTACATTTTTAGGATTTTCTGTATTTTTAGGACATTTTCTAGGATTTAATCAGTCAAGCTACTCAACTCACAAACCCCTTGCAGCTCTCTAATGAACTCCAGGTTTTTAAACCCCTGATCTAAAGCACAGCAGAGGAACAAACCTAAAACGTTCTTCACAGTACCGATATCTCTCCAGTAAATGTAAGTGCATGCCTCACCCTGTTCACACTTGGGTCCTGTGAATCCAGGCGCACAGTAACACTCTCCAGACAGCGGGTGGCACAGCTGATTTCTCTCTGAACACTGACACAGCTGATTACAGTTGATGCCGAAGGTGCCGGGCAGACAGGCTGTTGAGACAGACTCAGATGATATTCTTTTTTAAAACAATCTTTTTTTCTGCAGTAATTTGGCATGTCGTGCAGTAGGAGTGAAGCTCAGACACTCACTCTGCTCGCAGCCGCTGCCCGTGTAGCCGGGAGGGCAGCCGCAGCATCCCGACACGTGATGGCACGATGTGCCCGGCGGGCAGGAGCAGCGCTGGACACAGTCCTGACCATATGAGCCCGGCAGACACGCTGACACACACACACACACAAGTGTCACACACTGGACGCACCAAGATACTGGACACACACTTAAAATGTAATATAAATTAATAATTTTTTATATAATTTCATTATGGAATAATATTGAATATTATTTTCAGGGGTGCACATACGTTTTTCAGTCTGGTTCTCATGAGGGCACATGGATATTTGGTTTGGTGCTCACACTGCACATAGTGTGAGCCATTAAATATATCCTATAAAAAATTAAATAATTAATATTAAAAAGAATATCAATTGTGCTTCATTTAATGAGATTCTTTTTTAAATAAAATAAAAAGTGTGATTAATACTATATATTTTAAATAAAAAATAGTGTAAATAAAAATACAAATTATGTTATAATACACTTAAAAAACACAATGTAATATTTACATTAAAAAATTTTCTTTATTTATTTTTATATGAATTTTATATTAACATTACAGTAAAAATTTAGACACAAAATATTGCAGGCGAAGTGTCAATAGACAAAAATTAAGGATACGGGGCGTTGACACACCTTTATCACATAAAAATTATGGCGCTAAGAAAAGATTTTAAACGAGAATGTTTTAAAATCTTACCAGTATGTTAGTTATCTTATAATCCATTACAGCGTACAAAACAATCGTTGCAGCAGCTGTGTTTGAATGAAACGAGAGCGAGTCCACGCTAATAATTTTATTAGCTAAACAAACGCAAAGCTTCCACCAAGAAAAAACAGTTCCTAGCAAGAGTACAGCGCCAACTTCAGTTACCCGGATGAGACTGTGTTATCAGCTTTTACCGGTTGCTATCAAGGGATAATGTACACTCCAGCGGTTGTTATCTAAGAATAAACCCCGACAGGGTGATATTCAGCCTGAAGGGGTTTATTCGAGATAAAAACGGTGGTGTACATTATACCGCTATACACGGTCTAAAAGATTGTTTTTACCATTATGTGAAAAATAATGCTGAAGTCTTCAATTGTACACGCGGTGGTTCTCAGTGTTTTCCAGTCACAAATGGCGCCAGACAGGTAGACGATAGCGGAGTGACTCGTTTAGCGTATATGTAGTACAGGTAAAGATAACTCGTATTATCCGGATGAGCGTGTGTTATCAGCTTTTACCGGTTGTTATTGAGGTATAACATACCTTGGAATGTTGCGACTGAACAATCAGAATCAAGTATTCCACAGAGCCGTGTAATAACGAGGGATAACATACCTAAGAATGTCGCGACTGACCAATCAGAATCAAGTATTCCACAGATCCGTCTAATAAAATTATTTATTGCAGGTGATAACTTTAATGATTTAATCATTGTTTTATAATTATTTAAATTATTAGATACAACATCCTGGACATTGAAGTGGTCTGGGTCACACAGGCGATGAACTGACCTTTCTCACAGCGTCTTCCTCTCCATCCTGCAGGACAGAAACACTGACCGCTCACATGATGACAGGGGGCTCCGCCCCCCCCCCTGATGGCACTGAACGGCCTCATAAGACGCCTCCAAAATTGCCCCCATACAAACGCTGACCCACACAAACCACACTGCTGAGTTATTCTGACCTAATCAAGATTTTTTTCCAGTGTAAACTCATTGGGCACAATATGTATACAAGACAAAACACACACACACACACACACACACACTGATTTTATAGGCATGTTCAGTCATTCTCTCAGTGTGAATATGACTGTAATACTGTAATCTCCTGAAAGTCATTAAAATCATTCTATTAATTATCAGAAAACATTTATAACTGAGCACTAGGAGGAGACAGATCTTGTGTATCTATATTGAAAAGCTGGGTTTATTTTATTTCCTGCTGGGACAGTAAGTTGAGATGGTCTTACCGTTCTCACAGCGCTGTCCCGTCCAGCCGGCCTGACAAACACACTGACCCGTCTGTCTGTCACACTGAGCACCGTTCACACACTCACATCTGTCCGGACAGTCCGACACCGAAGGACAACGCTGCCATTAGACCGCCACGCCAGACACACCACGCACACACAACACACCACAACAGCAAGCACAAAAAACACACACACACCCACACAACACACACACACCGGTTCATAGTAAAACATAGTTTGCAACATAGAGGTGAAATCAGTATGTAAATATGTAATAATACATAAATATTGAAATAATAAAACAGGAATTATATCATTTAATTTATAAAATATTATATAATATTTAAATTATTTTTTATTGTATGTTAAATATATTATAAATTGAGTGTAGAACCAGTAAGATTATTCTATCAGCAATGGAACATATGCATACTGTTATCTCAATTATATAACTTACAAGTCATATTGACATCATCAATTTAAATTCGCAAATATATGCGCTTGTTTCTTGGAATACATATGTATCCATGTATATACATCAATTAAAGAAAAAGCATGTTGACTCTAAAATTCATTGCAATAATTGTAAGCAAAAGTGAAAAAATTGGAAAAAGATCAGTGTATCAATATATACAGTGGGTACGGAAAGCATTAAGACCCCCTTAAATTTTTCACTCTTTTTTATTTTGCAGCCATTTGCTAAAATCATTTTTTTTTTTTTTTTCCTCATTAATGTACAAACAGCAACCCATATTGACAGAAAAACACAGAATCGTTGACATTTTTGCAGATTTATTCAAAAAGAAAAACTAAAATATCACATGGTCCTAAGTATTAAGACACTTTGCTCAGTATTTAGTAGAAGCACCTTTTGATCTAATACAGCCATGAGAATCTTTTTGGGAAAGATGCAACAAGTTTTCACACCTGGATTTGGGGATCCTCTGCATTCCTCCTTGCAGATCCTCTCCAGTTCTGTCAGGTTGGATGGTAAACGTTGGTGGACAGCCATTTTTAGGTCTCTCCAGAGATGCTCAATTGGGTTTAAGTCAGGGCTCTGGCTGGGCCATTCAAGAACATAACAGAGTTGTTGTGAAGCACTACCTGCGTTTTTAGCTGTGTGCTTCAGGGTCTTGTCTTGTTGGAAGGTAAACCTTCGGCCCGATCTGAGGTCCTGAGCTCTCTGGAGAAGGTTTTCATCCAAGATATACCTGTACTTGGCCGCATTCATCTTTCAACCATTGCAACCAGTCGTCCTGTCCCTGCAAAACACCCCCACAGCATGATGCTGCAACCACCATGCTTCACTGTTGGGACTGTATTAGACAGGTGATGAGCAGTGCCTGGTTTTCTCCACACATACCACCTAGAATTAAGGCCAAAAAGTCCTATCTTGGCCTCATCCGACCAGAGAATCTTATTTCCAACAGATGTGGAGTTCCATTTAAGGTGTTTTTAGCAAACCTCCATGTGCGCTTCATGTGTCTTGCACTGAGGAGAGGATTCCGTCGGGCCACTCTGCCATAAAGGCCCGAATGGTGGAGGGCTGCAGTGATGGTTGACTTTCTACAACTTTCTACCATCTCCCGACTGCATCTCTGGAGCACAGCCACAGTGATCTTTGGGTTCTTCTTTACCTCTATCACCAAGGCTCTTCTCCCCCGATAGCTAAATTTGGCCGGAACGGCCAGCTCTAGGAAGGGTTCTGGTCCCAAACGTCTTCCATTTAAGGATATGGAGGCCACTGTGCTCTTAGGAACTTTAAGCAGAAATTTTTTTGTAACCTTGGCCAGATCTGTGCCTTGCCACAATTCTGTCTCTGAGCTCTTCAGGCAGTGCCTTTGACCTCATGATTCTCATTTGCACTGACATGCACTGTAAGCTGTAAGGTCTTACATAGACAGGTGTGTTGCTTTCCTAATCAAGTCCAATCTGTATAATCAAACACAGCTGGACTCAAATGAAGGTGTAGAAACATCTCAAGGATGATCAGAAGAAATGGACAGCACCTGAGTGAAATATATGAGTGTCACAGCAAAGGGACTGAATACTTAGGACCATGTGATATTACAGTTTTTCTGTTTTAATAAATCTGCAAAAATGTCAACAATTTCTGTGTTTTTCTGTCAATATGGGTGTGCTGTGTGTACATTAATGAGGGAAAAAAGAGAACTTAAATGATTTTAGCAAATGGCAATATAACAAGGAGTGAAAAATTTAAGGGGGTCTGAAAACTTTCCGTACACACTGTATATATATATATATATATTTTTTTTTTTACGGTCAAAATACACAATTAGAACAACCTAGATGAGGTGAGAGGTGAATGGGCAACCACAAGGTCTCAGAATAAATAAGAAAAAAAAAATACATTGAATTATTCATAAACAATTGTTATTGTTTCATTATATTGAGTTGATGATGTTATTTATGAAGCCGGGCTGTTATGCTGTGCGGGGAAGTCGTGGCCTAATGGTTAGAGAGTCTGACTTGTAACCCAAAGGTTGTGGGGTACGAGTCTGATACCAGGAGGGATTGTAGGTGGGGGGAGTGAATGTACAGTGCTCTCTACCCTACTCAATACCACGAATGAGTGCTTGAGCAAGGCACCAACCACCGCAGAATAAGTGGGCTAGCCCACTGTACCGGGACTGTGTGTTCACAGTTGTGTGTGTGTCTGCTGTGGTGTGCACTAGGATGGGCATTAAATGACAGAGCAATAATTCCTAGTTGGGTCACTCTTGGCCACATGTCACATCACTCACGTCACTTCACTTCACTTATGTTAGCATTGGCATTGAGACTGAGACTAAATGAACCTGCAGCAGTGCTCAAAATTTTTATGAGGAGTGAGGAGAAGAAAGCAGGATCTTGAAATGGAGGCTGTGACTCAAGTGTCTGCGGTTGCCAAAACCATCTGACACACAAGTCAACAAATACTGAAAAGTGAAAAACAGTATGAAATATATATATATATATTATATATATATATGTGTGTGTGTGAAATCAGTAGTCTTCCCAACAATTTTTTTTTTTTCAAATGTTCAGCGTCAGCCACATGGAGATCACCCAAGTGTATCAAAAATTGCGATGTATTTCTTTTAATAATTGATAATTATGATAAATATAAAGGAAACAGATCTCCGAATGTGAAATTGACAAAGGAGATCAGAAATGTAAATATGTACTTAAGGCATTGTATTCAGGGAATTTAGGGACCTCTGTATCTTTAATGGGAATACTCGTAAATGTGTCCTGTGGATGGGTTAAATTGAAGATAATAGACGTAGCAGCTGGTGTGATGATGATCCAATGAAAAGTGGTTACATAGAAACTCTGTTCACCACTGAAGATATAAGAGCTATTAAAGGCGATTTTAATGTGTATTTTGAGCATGCTGATGTTATAAATGAGTTAGATGAAAGTGTTTTATAACATAAGGTAGATGACAGAAAACGAATCATTGGACTATTTATTGTTGGTGTAAAATTTGCAGAACTGTATTTTATTATATGAATGTGAGTGATGATGGTGACCCGTACATATAAAATATATAAAAAATTTGGTCCAAATTAGTTTGGAGAACAATTCTCAATCTGTCAGTAAACTCAATAAAACGCCTTCATTTGACTGCTTATGAATAGTTAGGAGTAGTATAGGTAGTTGTTAAGTTTAGAGATAGGATAGGGTTAACAGATCTAAAATATGGTCATGTAGAATAAGCCATTAATATGTGCTTAATTAGTACTAATAAACAGCCAATATGATAGTAATATGCATGTAATAAGAACTAGCTGATCGGAGAATTTGGAATTGCGGTTCAAATGATTAATCGCATCAAAATAAAGGTTTTTGTTTACATAATATATGTGTGTGTTCTGTGTATATTTATTATGTATATAGAAATACACAAACATACATCTATATATTTAAGAAAAAAAACCATATGATTTGTTTATATTAAATAGAATAATATATAAGAAATTTATATTTGAATATATATAGATATTATATATAGAATTCAAATATAATATACATACACATGTGAAATATTTTTAAATTAAAAGGTTTGTGATTTCTATATACATATTATATGTATATATACAAAATATATGTATATAATGTGAACAAAACAGCTGTATCACGCACATCATATCCTGACTTTTTGCTTTATTTCTAACTTTAGATTTGAGATGATCTGGTTTGCTTCATGTCCTGATTATTTCATGCTCTCTCTCTCAATGCTACTAAAGAAGCAAAAAAATAAAACATAAAATGCAAAAAAGCACAGCTTCCACACTGCCAGTAATAGTTTCCTACGCAGTACGTTTGTTCTGTAGTCAGCACACTGCACTTGACACTGTCAATTACAATTAAGTGTATATATAAATATGCACATTACTTAAATCTCACACCACAGCCAGACCGGGAGAATATTGCAGGCAAATTCAGCACAAGGATCTAAGGATCCAAGTCACTCACCTAGTTCACAGGCTGAACCTGTCCATCCGCTGGGACAGAAGCAGCGGCCGCTCTCAGGGTCACATGAACCCCCGCTCTGACACAAACACCTGTGAGCACAGCCTGTCCCGAAGAATCCAGGAGAACAACCTGGAAAAGGAGGAATACAAAACCGGAACTAGAACATCATCCAAAACTATACAGACTCAAAGAAAAACCATACAGTACACAGGCCACAAAATCACTGCTGTGCTTCATTAGAGGCCTACTCTACTCTTCACACTGTCAGTGAGCATAATGGGTCTTAGTTACTTTTATTCAAATAAATATGCATGATTACAGTACATAAATACAGAGCAGATCCTCCCTATACACAAAATACGCAAGCTGCGTAGGGCCCTACATCATCTCGCTCTCAAAGATGATTTAATTTTAGCTTCGTTTTTGAATTTGGCCAGCGGTTATGAAAACATGAATGATCATTTATTTTAATGTGGTGCGCTGTCGCCCTTTCTACATAAGAATCAGTTAAATCATGTAATGTGAATGTCGTAGTCTCGCTCCAGACTAAAAAAATTAGTTGAAAGCGTACCGAGCCGTGGAATAGACACTGTTTCTCAAGCACTTTCCACGAGCGCGATTGGAGACGGAGTGAAACACAGACAAATGCGTTTCATTCAATATATCTAAGCTCCCACTGTCCCTTTAATGGGGTCATATGATGCGATTTCATTTTGTCCTTTCTCTTTGGAGTGTTACAAGCTCTAAGTGCACAAAGAAGATCTGTAAAGTTGCAAAGACTAAATCTCAAATCCAAAGAGATATTCTTTAAAAAAAGTTTCGAGTCAGCCACGCCCACCTAAAACGGCTCGTTCTAACACGCCCCCACATTCCACATATCATATGTGGAAATATTAGCATAATGCCGCCCAAATGTTCACCGCAAAAGAAATTCGGACAATCACAACGCGCTGGAATAACTGGCCAATCAGAGCCCACCTCGCTTTTTCAGACCGATGAGCTTTTGTAAAAATCAACGCGTTTCAGAAATGCGGGGCATAGAGGAGAAACAGTAATGTACAGTATGTGAAAATAATGTGTTTTTTTGAACCTTAAACCGCATAACACATTTCATTACACAAAATAATGATCTTTTTAGCAACATCATATGACCCCTTTAAGAGCCAGTTGCGCTTGTGCCATGGCATATTGGCTATTACAAAACGCGGAATTTGCAAGCACAAAGACAGAAAAACCTCTCCAGAGATGAAACGGAGCTGCTCATGCGCGAGCAAAAAGTTAGCCTAATTCTGATACATGCAGTGACTATCCATCATGACATACAGGCATTTGTATATTTATGGAGCCTACACAATAATAATCTTTTACAGTGTAATCCTTTCATTTTTAATATTTGGCATGTTTGTGTGCTGCTGTGCGTCCCTGTGTGTAATAAGCAGACTGTACGCGCGCTGTGGACACGCCTATACTAACGTGCTCTTTATATAACAAAAAAACTACTGCGCCATTGACTTTAGACCAGGTTTTTGTTGGTCAATGGCGCAGTCTATTTCAGTTGCCTCAAAATAGCAATGAGCCAGAAATGCGCCTGAACACACTTGTGAGTGCACAAATGCATTTCCTATTTAAACAACGCGGCGCAGGACATAAAATAACAACTGCGTAGGGCTGAAACTAGCAAAAAACACGCAATTTGCGCTGGGGTTTTTTTTTTTTTTTTGTATGATAGGGCCCACTGCTTCTCAAGTGCTTTCCGTGAGCGCGATTCGAGACGGAGTGAAACACGGACAAATGCGTTTCATTCATTCGTTCATACCACTCATACCCATCCATCGCAGCAACCACCCCCCACATAATTGTGCATGAAAATTCCAGCAGATCAGCAGTTTCTGAAATAGTCAGATCGGCCCGTCTGAAACTAGCAATCAAGCCTCGTTCAAAGTCATTTAATCAGCTTTCTTCTCCATTCTGATGCTAAGTTTGACTTTAAGCATACTGTCTTGAACATGCCTAAGCGGACATTTACACAACACCGTTTTCAACAAAAAATAGAAAACTTTTTGTGTGTTTTGGCCGTTCATTTACAAACCCAATTCCAAAAAAGTTGGGACACTGTACAAATTGTGAGTAAAAAAGGAATGGAATAATTTACAACTCTCATAAACTTATATTTTATTCACAATAAAATATAGATAACATATAAAATGTTGAAAGTGAGACATTTTGAAATGTCATGCCAAATATTGGCTCATTTTGGATTTCATGAGAGCTACACATTCCAAAAAAGTTGGGACAGGTAGCAATAAGAGGCCGCAAAAGTTAAATGTACATATAAGGAACAGCTGGAGGACCAATTTGCAACTTATTAGGTCAATTGGCAACATGATTGGGTATAAAAAGAGCCTCTCAGAGTGGCAGTGTCTCTCAGAAGTCAAGATGGGCAGAGGATCACCAATTCCCCCAATGCTGCGGCCAAAAATAGTGGAGCAATATCAGAAAGGAGTTTCTCAGAGAAAAATGCAAAGAGTTTGAAGTTATCATCTACAGTGCGTAATATCATCCAAAGATTCAGAGAATGTGGAACAATCTCTGTGTGTAAGGGTCAAGGCCTGAAAACCAACTGGCTGCCCGTGATCTTCGGGCCCTTAGACGGCACTACATCACATACAGGAATGCTACTGTAATGGAAATCACAACATGGGCTCAGGAATACTTCCAGAAAACATTGTCGGTGAACACAATCCACCGTGCCATTCGCCGTTGCCGGCTAAAACTCTATAGGTCAAAAAAGAAGCCATATCTAAACATGATCCAGAAGCGCAGGTGTTTTCTCTGGGCCTAGGCTCATTTAAAATGGACTGTGGCATAGTGGAAAACTGTTCTGTGGTCAGACTAATCAAAATTTTAAGTTCTTTTTGGAAAACTGGGACGCCATTTCATCCGGACTAAAGAGGACAAGGACAACCCAATTTGTTATCAGTGCTCAGTTCAGAAGCCTGCATTTCTGGTGGTATGGGGTTGCATGAGTGCGTGTGGCATGGGCAGCTTACACATCTGGAAAGGCACCATCAATGCTGAAAGGTATATCCAAGTTCTAGAACAACATATGCTCCCATCCAGACGTCGTCTCTTTCAGGGAAGACCTTGCATTTTCCAACATGAAAATGCCAGACCACATACTGCATCAATTAAAACATCATGGCTGCGTAGAAGGATCCGGTTACTGAAATGGCCAGCCTGCAGTCCATATCTTTCACCCATAGAAAACATTTGGCGCATCATAAAGAGGAAGATGTGACAAAGAATACCTAAGACCAGTTTAGCAACTAGAAGCCTGTATTAGACAATAATGGGACAACATTCCTATTCCTAAACTTGAGCGATTTGTCTCCTCAGTCCCCAGACGTTTGCATATTGTTATAAAAAGAAGAGGGGATGCCAAACAGTGGTAAACATGGCCTTGTCTCAACTTTTTTTTGAGATGTGTTGATGCCATGAAATTTTTAAAATCAACTTATTTTTCCCTTCAAATTTATACATTTTCTCAGTTTAAACATTTGTCATTTATGTTGTTTTCTGAATAAAATATTGAAATTTGAAACTTCCACATTGCATTGTTTTTATTCACAATTTGTACAGTGTCCCAACGTTTTTGGAATCAGGTTTGTAAATGACAACGGCATTTTAGGGCTCGAAACGCAAACTTTTGAAAAATGGCTTTCAAAGTGCCCTTTTTGTAATGATACACAGTATCGTCGTCCTTGTGACTACCTAAATGGGAGATTGTGAAAAAGGTGACATAACATATTTACATGTTCTTACAAAAATGATATTGCCTCCTTACTGTCCTGGTGCAATAATACATGCGTTTTAGTCGTTTTGAAGGATCCTTTTCTGTTTTTTACATAATTGTCATCATGTAACATACCCATTTCATTGCGTTTTTGCTGCCTAGTTATTGGCTGATTAGATATTTGTGTTAACATGCAGTTAAACATGTACCTAAATAAAGTGGCTGGTGAGTGTGTATATTATTAAAAAAGATTTCTATTTCAAATAAATGCTGTTCTTTTGAACTTTCTTTTCATCAAAGAATCCTGAAAAAATGTCCGTTTCCACTAAAATATGAAGCAGCACAACTGTTTTCAACATTGCTAATAATCATAAATGTTTCTTGAGCATCAAAACAGTATATTAGAATGATTTCTGAAGATCATGTGACACTGAAGACTGGAGTAATGGTGCTGAAAATTCAGCTTTGCATCACAGGAATAAATTTTTTTAAAAACATTATTAAATATATTAAAGTAGAAATGGTATAAATATTGAAAAAATTATTTCTGTTTTTACTATATTTTGATGATAAATGCAGCCTTGGAGAGCAGAAGAGACTTCTTAGTACAGACATATATATATAAAACATTTGAATGACTGACGCGTCAGTATCTTACGTTGTGAGCAGGTGTCTCCCGTCCACCCTGCGTTGCACTCACACTGACCGCTTGCAGCATCACAGCTGCTGTTATTGTGACAAACACAGGTCTGAGAACAGCTCGCTCCATACAATCCAGCAGGACACGCTGCAGACCAGACAAACGGCACGGACATTACTCACTGGAAAACGTCTCATTGTGTGCGAGACAGAAAGACAGATGTGCTCGTAAAAGAAGAAATTATAATCATAACGTGCGCTCGAGATCCTGCTGACTGCACAAATCCTCCTTTTTTGAAAAGGCTGTTCGGTTTTAACAACTTTAGCAATGTCCTAGCTGAAGAGGTCTATTAAAGGTACAGTTATAAAGCATAGAAGTGAAGATAAAATGCTACAAAAGTTAAACATCTTTAAGAATAACCTCACTTTGGTTACAGTGTGGGCCGATCCAGCCAGGACGACAGGCACATTCACCACTGACATGATCACAGAGAGCTCCGTTCCTACACACACACTTCTGCTGACAGTCCAGACCATAGAAACCCTGCGGACAGGCTGGACACACACACACACACACACACACACACACACACACACACACACACAAACAAAACCAAAAACATGACTGATGTTAATATATGTTAAGTGGAACAATCATACGTTTTTCACAGAATGTTCCCGTCCAGCCAATCTCACAGGTACAAGCTCCGCCCACATGGTCACATGACGCCTGGTTTTCACACTGGCAGCGACGCTTACAGCCCAGGCCGAATGAACCAGCAGGGCATTCTGGGACAGACACAGATCACATCAAATGCATGATAAATACTGTAACATTTATAACAGATAGAAGGCACACATGAAGACTGTCAAATCTAAAATAAGAAAATATATGGAATATGTGTACATTTGTCAACTTGCAAGACTATTTAAAATGAATAAGTGAAGGCAAAATGGTTTGAATAAATAAATGGATAAAGTTACAGGACCTTAAATATACATTTGTCCTAATATACACATATAAATGCAACGTATCAACTATGCATTATTTTATTTAGCATGTTTTCAGATTCTTTTCATCATATTTTATTATCAAATATTAATAATGAATACTAGTACCTTAAATGCTGTAACATTTGTACAGATATAGCAGTATAAATGGAATATAGAAGAACTATTAAATCTCAAATAATTCCACTCTACAAGGGAAAAAATTACATATTATATCTCCATTTTTTAAAATAATTATTATACATGGTGATTTTATAAGCACATATGAATTAAGAGACTAAGTAAAATATTTGTACATTTAGAAATTCATCTGTCAACCTGCAAAACCATTTAACATCCATAAGTGAAGGCAAAAGGCATCACTAAATAATACATCGAGGAAAAACCTAAGGAAATGATTATGTAACTGGATCTTAATATTTTCCCTATCATATAATCAATCTAATTAATAATAATTTTTTACTTAAAAATATTAATAAAATGTTGTTTCCAACTATCTTTTAATTCATTTTATTATTTTTTCGCAGTTGTTTATTTATTATTTTAGGCCCATTTTTCTATATAGATTTTTTTATTTCATTATCTTTTTTTTTGTATTTCAAATTATCATAAAGCGGTAACATTTTAAAAAGATATTAGATATACATGAAATATATAACTTTTAATCTAAAATACAACAATGAATGCAGAGATGTCACCACATTTTAACCACCGAAACCTAACCCAATATTCATAGCAATATAATGAAACTGAATAATTTTGACAATGATTTTGTAAAGTGCATCCTACAGAGAAGTATCATGTGTTTCTTTAACAAATACATTGATGAGTATTGGCTGACGCTTTTATCCAAAGCAACTTAGATTGCATTTAAGGTAGAGCTAGCATTGCAAGCGCTGTTCTGTTTGATCTGCAGGAATGCAGTGAGTGTTGTTTCACTCACTCTGGTCACATCGAGGTCCAGTCAAACCCGCCTCACATTGACAGCGTCCGGTCTGAGCATCACAGCCTCCGTCACCGTTTCGACAGTCACACACATTCACACAGTCCAGACCCCAGCGGCCCGCGTCACAGGCTACAACAACACACACACACACACACACCACCAACACACCCAGACACACAGAAGACACACACCACCCACACACACACACACACATTATCCCTCAACATTATCTCAATCATGCTGGATGAAGAACCAATAATTATATCCACAAATACTGGAGTAAATACAGATACCCTAACAAATATTTTTCCAGTAAAGTACTCATTTTCCCTCTTCATTAAAAGTACAAAAATACAATTTTTTATGCACTAATTTCGGGGTCAGACTATGACGTCCTTTTGGTGCTGCATCCCATTTACAAACGTGATTTTTGTTAAAACACAGAAAGCAGATTAAATGCAAAGGAAAGTGTCCTTTAGATGTTCAAATAACTTTGTGAAAACTGTAAATATGGTGTGAAATAATGTTTCCAATCATCAGTCAGCGTAACATGCATATTTATGTAAAACTGAAATAGTTCAAATGACACTGACATAGGGGTGTGCGATATATATGGTCTGCGATTAATATCGTAATTGTTTTTAACTATGTGCGATTTGATATTATCGAGTATCTCGCGAAAAGCAAAACAAAACACCTACAGAGTGCACGCACACATTACGTGAACTCTAGACTAGTGCGTGTGCGCATTTAGTGTGTTTTCTTTCACTGCATGATTCAGTCTATTAAAATGCATTTAGAATGATCACAAATTCAAGACATGGCAGAAAATTTATATATTTTTACCACTTCATATAGTTATTCAATTTCACAAGAAAAGTGCTGTTTTTCTCCTTTTCTGATTACAAATGTGACATTGTATTCAATAAACAATAAGTTAATTAAGAAACTTACGTTTTAGACACCATATTTCCTGTTTTTGCACTATTTCGCCAACAAAAAATAATTCCAAACAAAGCCACAGTGCTGTTTTGCGTCTCTGAGCAACATGACTGTATTCTTTTTCCTGAATGAAGTCAACCGTTGAATGAATGATTTGTTCAATCGCAATGACTCACTTATTAACAGTGATTTGCTGCCACCTGCTGGCGGTTTTAATGTCAAATTTCGGCTTTTTCTTTTTTTTATAGATTTTTTTCATGTTTTAAATAATTTCAAATATCAGTATTCAACGTTTTATGTTTAATATATCAAAACATTATTTATGCATTTGTAATTGCAGGTTAAATGCATTCATGTCCTGCATTAAACAGTCTGTGTAAATACATCTAATGCCACTTCAGATGCATCTTCTGTGTTGATTTAATTTGCTTGGTAACAGCCCACATGTCTTATTATTCTAATTCCCTGATCAAATGTAAGAATTTGACTCAAAAGATATGGACCCTTCTAGAAAAATGCTTTTAATAAGGTAAAATACCCATAAAAGTAAAATCATTTCAAACTATTGGAATACGATTCATTTCTATCAGTATGAACGGACCACCACACAGAATATGAAAAATATTAAAACATTAAGCAGGCTGTCTTCGCAGTCCTTAAGTACAGCACAATAACACACTCACGAAATATCGTCTAATTTTATAAAAGCCCAAAAATATCCGAGATAGATTGTCAATATCGCACAGCCCCTATTGACTGACACTTGTTAAAATATTACAAGAAAAGTGATCATACTACTTTAATTATACTTAAAGTGATTTAAAACTTCTGACAATGGGTAAAACCTAGTGGTCGCAGATATTGGCAAGATTAAAAATGACATTAATTTAGTATTTAGGGTCTGAACTGGATCCTTACATAGAGTGTTTACGTCATCTAATGATCTTTTATAAATTATTCCCTATAGTTTTATAATCAGTATAGTATTTTAGTTTATTTACTAAATTTTAGTATATACACTACTTTTACACTGATATACATTTTAGTGGGTTTCTTCTGTAAATCACGGTAAAAATGTATGATAGTCACTATTTTTGGCTCAGAAAACAATTAAATTAAACATGACGCATTCTAACGTACAAAAACAAATCAAGCTGTATTAAACTTTTATTGTTTTGGTGCTTGAAAACCACTGGAAAATCACCCACTGATGGATGAACCATGTTAGTCAAGAAAAAAGATTGTTATCACCAATGTTCAAAATTTCCATTTATTTTTTATAATTACATGATAAATAAATGAAACACACCCTTCCTGCAGTGGTGGCCTGTCCAGCCAGGAGGACACGAGCAGCGTCCGGTTACAGGATGGCAGCGAGCTCCATTATCACAGGCACATCTGAGCTGACAGCCCGCACCAAAACGTCCCGCGGGACACACTGAACACAGAGAGATTGACGAAACAGCACAAACAGAAGAAATGCATCTGGTTTTGAGAAGCACAGAGATTCACTCACTGTTCTGGCACAATCTGCCGATGAATCCAGGAGTGCAGACACACGTCCCGTTACACCGGTCACAGCGGCCTCCGTTCTCACACACCGGACACGATTCCCGACATTCAACGCCCCAGCGACCCTCTGCACACTCTGATGCAGAAACACTGTGTGTTTGAATTCTATATCTGGACAGTATCATTAATTATCTTTATTTATTATTTATCATATCGGCTCGTGAGCATGCCTGCAAAGTGTCAACACTGAGGTGTTGTGGAATGTGCGTACAAAATTTCTATTACAATTGTAATGTTAGGATGTCAGTTGGACTTTTGGACAAATTTTTGGACAGTTGGACAAATTTCGTGTTTAAAGGCAGGTGCACAGATTCAAAATATATTTGTCATTTTCTTAGCTACACTCTGAGGGTATTTACATTTACATTTATGCATTTGGCAGACACTTTTATCTGAAAAATTTCTGTAAATAAAAGCAACATATAAAAAATCAAACTTGAATTTTAATTTAAATAAAATAAATACTGTTTACAATGCCATCTGTGAAACACAAGGTCTAAAATAGTAAAAAAAAAAAAAAGTATAGTTAATAGTTAAATACAGTTATATATGTGAGGAAATGTATGTAAATTAAAAATTATAAATATAAAATACTAATTATTATTAACACATAAAATAACTTAAATTTTTACATTTAAAAATAAAAAAAATTAAAACACTGTTATATATATGTCTACATTTTGTGAAAAACAAATGTTTAAAAATAGTTAAATCGTTTATAGTTAATAGTTAAATACAGTTATATATCGGAAGAATTTATGTAATAAAAATAAATTACTTATTAATAATTAATTAAAAATTAAACATAACCTACATTTTAATAAAAAAATAATAACTTTATAATATTCACATTTTGTGAAAAACAAATGTTTAAAAATAGGATTTATTGGCTTTTTTGGTAATGTGTTTTTTCATGCTGTGATTTTTGAATTGCATTGAATACAAGTACCCAGAATTTTAACATAACACAAGGGTTAAACAACATTATGTGAACATGCAGAATTTTCTTATAGGATTTTGTCTATGAGACACTAATACAAGTTTACAGTATTAAAATACTGTAAATTATTTTATTATAAGCTAAGGGTCTTTTTAATAGATGTGAAAACAATATAAAAAATATAGAACAATATAAGAATGACATGCTAATGTCAGCATGACAATATTACCTTTTTCACAACGTTTTCCAAACGTTCCAGCGGGACACAAGCATTGGCCAGTGATCCTGTCACATGGTGCCCCTGAGCAGTCACATGACTGAGAGCAGCCAATCCCAAATCTCCCATCAACACAATCTATCACAGTAATGGCAAAAACATTTATGGTGCTGAACGTTTGGAGCTTTAATAGGAGACGGTGTGAGACACAAATCACATCACATGCAGCTGTATCGATCTGATCAGTGACTGAGGTATTTCAAATACTTCAGCTCTAATGACCTTAATGGCATATAGACATTTCATGCATCTATAATTTCACTTTATTGATCTGATCAATGACTGATGCATGTCAAACACTTTAGCTCTAACGACCTTATTGTCATATAGACTCTTTATATATCTATAATTTGACTTGATGTACCTTGGTCACACTTGTGTCCTCTCTTTCCAGCTGGACACTGCGGTTGACACGCTCCGGTCACATGATCACAGGTCACTCCAGCCGGACAGGAGCATTTATTATCACAGCCAGAGCCGAAGAAGCCTGATTCACATGCTGCAAGGAAAAAACTATTAATACTGATCATATACACTGTATCTCCATCTAAAACTTTTGTCAACTGTCCATTTTATTGAAATTATTAATTGAATTTAATTATTATATTACATGTTTTCCAATTATTTTCCCTGTATTTAATTAAAGCATTTCAAATGCATTTGTTTTTTTTTTTAAAACATAAAGTTAATAAATACAAAATAAAATTAGAATAAAGTACTTGGAGAATAATAATACCCTCGTTGATAAAAATATCCCTTTTACATTTTTTAGTTTATTCCATGTTTTTTTCTATTTTATATTCTATTTTATTTTTAAAGTGCATGTTTTCCAATTATTTTAATTGTAATGTATTTCATGTATTTCAAAGCTAATTTAAAATGAGAAAAGGTTAAAAGGCTATGCATTAACAATCCATTTAATGTATGTTCATTTTAGATTGCATTGTTTTCCCGATTTTGTCTTCAGTAAAGCAATTCAAAGCAAATTTAAAATAAAAAAGATTAAGATGATATGTGTCGACAACTATACATTTACTTTTAGATTGCAATTTTAAAATGTTATTTTAATCACATTTTTACATTGTTTCCAATTCTTTTCGTTTTTCATCAAAGCATTTCAAATGCAAATTTAAAAAATAATAATTATTTCATTTAATTTAATTTTAGATTGCATGTTTTTCCATTTTCATATTTCATTAAAGCATTTCCAAGCAAATTTAAAATAAAGATTAAAGTGCTGTGCATCAACTGTCCATTTGATTTTATTTGTATTTGTTTTATTTTATTTTTAGATTGTTTTCACATTCTTTTCCTTGTATTTCATTAAAGCATTTCAATGCAAATGTTTCAGTGCAATGCAACCTTGCATTAACAACACTTCAGCCGTCCATTATGCAAACGGACCGTCTTTGCAGGTGTCTCCCCGATAACCCGGCTTGCAAATGCAGGCGCCATGATGACGGTGACACTCTACAGTGTTCTGCTCAACACACTGACACTCTTCAGAACAGCCTGGGCCAAACGCCCACTTAGGACATGCTGCATGAACACAGAAGACAGAAAGTCATACCAGATTACAAATATCCTGTTGCAACTGGAGCCTGCTTTAATTGCTCTACAAAGCACAGTGTAGTTAAAGTGGCAAAGTACAGCACTCACGTAGGTGGCAGAACCTTCCGTACAGTCCCGGGTCACACAGACACGCCCCGTAAGTGCGATGACACCGTCCGTTATTAGCACAATTACACTTCTTATTACAGAACTTCCCATAGAGACCCTTGGGACAACCTGAAGTGATTGCATCGATATCAATATTATAAATGATTTGCATTATGTCTGTTATATCTCTCCATACAGTCAAAGGTGTCAATGTAAACGGACCGTCCTGACACAGCTCTCCACTGACCCCTGGTGGACACCGGCAGCTCCCGGTGACCGGATCACACACGCCGCCATTCTTACACTTACAGCTCAACGAGCAATTCCTGCCGAACAAGCCCTCCGGACACGCTGGACAACACACACGCAGAAAGAAAGAGGCCAGGAGCTTTTAAAAGACATGCAGCACAATATAAACATATCAGAAATAAACATGAAATTAACCCTATAAAGCCTACTGTCTCATATCTGATATACGAATGTCTAAGGCCTCAATGATCAGCATGATCCAAACTTTGCTGAAAACCTGTTGCACACAATCTACTACATGCTTGCTGTTGATAGTTTATGAATAGTTATAAAAACATCCTCCTTCAGCTGTGGTTCACGTGATTTTTGCTGTGAAATCTTTACTAAACATAAGAATAACTTTAGTTAGTTAGTAATATTTCCAAATCCACACTTACTGCACTAAGCAGCTTACTTACTTTGATTTCCCGAAGCATTTTTTTTAGAAAAATCTTGTTTAAATGAGAGTATCAAATCTGATCATCTAGCTTTTGAGGAACGTTTATTTGTTCATCTCTTAATCAACACTGTGTTATGGAAACTCATTTCCGCCACTTAATAAAAAATTTAAAAAGGTCATTGCGACTTTTTATCTCACAATTGTGACTTCTTTTCTCAGAACTGAGAGACATAAACTCGAAATTATGAGTTATAAAGTTCAATTCTGACGAAAAAAAGATTGAACTCACAATTGCAATATTGACTTTATAAAACACCATACCTGTTAACCCTCCCGTTTTTCCCGCGATTCTCCCGTATTTTACCATTCTATCCCACTATCATCCCATTTAAATATTTTCCCGTATTTTTAATCTTTCTATTAAAAAAAATAAAAATCCCACTAGGCGTATTTTATATGTTTACTACATTCGCTTCCGGTAAAACTCCCGTAATTTGTATGGGCCAAACCTCATTATATGAATAATCACATCAATATATTCCAAGGTTGTCCAGTTGCCAGATCTTGTGTGAAACGCATCGTTCTCACACGATCGACGCATACCCATTTGTCCCCTCAACTTGGCAACCTACAGCCCAGTGATGCTATTGATATCTGTGCAGGGAGTACCGCGGGAAGGAAACAATGATCACTGGTAGAAAAGGGAGGAGAAGACTCAGGTGGTGCTCCAGTGAAAAAAAACGAAATATGTAAATTGAGATATAGCTTACACTTCAAAAGGCTATTTAATTGATTAAATATGAGCGCTGCAAGTTTCAAAGTCAGGTGCTGCGCTGCTTTGTTTACTGCAGTTACCGGGGAAATGGCTATATTCCTGGCGAAAAGCGCCACCTTCTGGCAGAGAATGAATTAGCATTTTTCAATAAGGCCTTCTGCTCTTTGTTTAGACCAAATCCAAAAACGACCCTTATTTTTACGCAGAAAACACGCAGTTGTAAATGTGAACTGGTGGATCGACAAGAAGATAATGAATTATAAAACTCTAAAGATACAGCCTACACTAAATAATACAGGTGCATCTCAATAAATTCGTGGAAAAGTTCATTTATTTCAGTAATTCACTCAAATTGTGAAACTCGTGTATTAAATAATTTCAGTGCACACAGACTGAAGTAGTTTGTCTTTTGTTCTTTTAATTGTGATGAGTTTGGCTCACATTTCACAAAAACCCACCAATTCACTATCTCACTATTAGAATACTTAATAAGACCAATAAAAAAAACATTGTTAGTAAATTGTTGACCCCCCCCCTCCCCCCCTTTTTCATATTTTGGTACACAAAGTTTGACAGGTATGTAACACAACAATTGCAACTATACTGTATATACACAATTCTGACTTTATTACTTGCAATTCTGAGAAAAAAAGTCCAATGTATTTAAAACTCGCAATTACCTTTATTTTTTATTCAGTTGCGGAAACAGGCTTTCATACTGTATTGCATTACATTTTATGTTTAAAACTACGGATCTTTGATCGTAAATCAAAGCATTTAAATATCATCTTACTAAGATTAAGACTATTAAATATCATTGGGAGATATAGAGTGACAACTGATATTCATATGCATTTTATGTATGTATTCATTTACAACAATCTATCAGAATTTCATCTTACTTTTTGACCATATAAATAGCAACATCTGCACCAAATTGCATAATTCGCTCATTTTCAGCCTCTGAATAGTATGAGATCCATAATTCGCAACATGTTACATACTAAGAATTCAGAAGCCTGATGTATCAAATATGATACTCAACAAAAACACATATGCAAAGATCAGATTTTGTTTAAAGGTTCAACAAATTGTTCCACTTCAAAAAATTTGTTTTTTCTGACTAATATTTAATATGTCAGGCTTTACATCTTATTAAATGTCTCTGGTTTTATAGAGCATGATTTGTCATTATACCAAACAACAACAAAAATCTTTCTCCACCTCTGAAATCATTTTTTGGTTGACGCAATCAAACCTGAGTTTTCCGTTTCATATAAATGTATTGTATATTCCTGATCCGGCTGAGTACTCGGTTGTGGCTCTTTCAGAGAAACTCACTCTCATTGCACACGAGTCCCGTCCATCCGTCAGGACAGTCGCAGCTGTTTCTGTGTTTGTTACACACTCCTCCATTAGCACAGTCCTCACACGACAGACTGCAGTCGAAGCCGAACGAATCATTCAAACATACTGCACAGAGCAGATGAGACAAGAGCTACTTTGCATCAGGGCTCTTACAGTTAACTAAAACCATAAAACAAACCTTTTTGTTAACTGAAATAACGTCACAAAACAGAATGACAGAATGTGTTTCTTACTGAATTTCTCAGTTAAGGTGCTCTCAGCACGCAGTTCTCCCGTGTCATCCTCGTAGTCGTCGTATCGCTCCAGGATCTGCTCATAGTCCTGCAGAATGGTGAGCGGAGCTCGAGGTCTGTCCACCGTCTGACCACTGCTCAACGCCTCCACCGACTCCTGCAGCACTGACACACACAGTTACTTTCATTAAGCCTCACGCTTGCTTCAAATGTACTATATGGAGCACATAGTGTGACCCTACCATAAAAAATTAAATAATTAACAGTAATAATAATAATAATATCATTGCACTTTATTTAGTAATAATAATAAAGTGTGATAATACTATTATATTTTTAAATAAAAAAGAGTATTAAATAAAAACACAATAATTTTATAGTACACTCTAAAAATGCAATGCTAATATATAATATTTTACTTTTTTAATTTTTATATGAATTTTCAACATTTTCAAACCTAAAATCACCAAGCTTTTATTCTGGTGGGTTGTCGGCAAGTAAGTCTAAGCACTGCCAGTTTTAGCTCTGCAGCGTGAAGCGTGTCAGTGAATGAAATGCCAGTTTTGTGTATTTGCTGTGAAACCGACAGCGCTAGCCTAGAGTTTCTTCTTTCATTTCAAATGATTTTATACGATTTCATTGCACATTAGTCGATCTAAAAGACTGACTGTGCATTAACAGCTGTCAAACGCGTCGGTTCGCACATGGGCACTTTTGTGCAACCACTCTCCTAATGTTACATTACATAAACTATACTTGAATATCTGCAATTTGAGTGAAAAATCTTCAGTTTTTGATGATCGTCCATTTAATATCTTGAGAACTCTCAACAAACAGAATCATGTGATCCATTTTAAAATACTTTTCATATGCCAAGGAATAGAGATTTGATCTTGGCCTTCTGATCAAGTCACTAGTGCAAAATGCTGTTAACATGATGAAGTGACCTTGATTAAACTAAATTAGGCTTTTACATTAAATCACTTCACCACAATGAGTCAGTTAACAATTCAGAAAGTCTTTGTTAGAAGTCTAATTTGAAATAAATCAGGAGAAAAGTAATTAAAACAGTAAAAATAAATTTATTAATAAAGATATTATATATTATATATATAAGTTTAAAACTAGAATGATTGTTTTTTAAAATCATTCTTGCGTGTAGAATATTTCCTTATTTGATCTACTAATATAATATATATTGTTGTGTAATTTAAATTTATATTTAACAATATTATTTTTAAAAACGAACAATTGTTTTTTGAAGCCCTTAAAATCGTTTAGCGAACAGAATATTTCCCTTATGGTGCTCTAATAATATAATATAATAAAGATAATAATAATATAATATATATCTATAATAAATATAATATCATATATTAAAATAAAATAAAAATCATCTTAAAGATTATTTTAAACTAGAATGATTTTGTATATGTAAATTTCTAGGTGAAAATATATCTTTTTAAAACAGAACATTGTTTTGAAGCACTTTAAAATCATTTTAGCGAACAGAATATTTCCCTTATTTGCTCTAATAATATATTATTTAATATTTATTTTAACAATTGCTTTTGAAGCACTTCTTTAAAATCATTCTAGCGGACAGCATATTTCCGTTATTTGATGAATTTCTCATATACAGTAAAAGTTGGTTTTATTGCATGCATTATTTGTATTGTATGTATTAAATGTATAATTTTTTTTAAAGGAGCTCATAATTCATTTATTGTTCTGTATTAAAAAATGATTATGAAAAGAAAACAGGTTCATGACAGGCTGAAGACTCACATATACATGAGTGTCTGTCTTCATCGAGACGATCCCCGCGTCTGCAGGAGCACTGGAAGGATCCGGCGCTGTTCTGACACGTGTGATCACATCCTCCGTTTGCAGCCAAACACTCGTCTATATCTGTAAGCACACGCATTTCTGAATCTAGATTCCTAAATCACTGAAAATCACTGCAAATGCTTTTTTTCCTCTCTCTCACTTTGAGTGTCATACCGTCACAGCTGCATCCATCAGCGTTCAGTCGATATCCGGCAGTACAGTAACACTCGTAACCTCCAGGATAGTTTGTGCAGTCGTGCTCACAACACGAGCTGCTGTCTACACACTCGTTTATATCTGACAGATGAAAACACACACCTTGACGTCACACGGATACTGTGCTTGTGCAGCAAAACAAGAAATGGTCACGTTCGTTTCCTTTACCGATGCAGGTCTTGTGGTCGTCGTCCAGCTGGTATCCTTGGTTACAGCTGCACACGGGTCCATTGGTTGAATGTTCGCAGTAATGAGAACAACCGCCGTTATTATGATCACAGCTGTTTACAATCTCCATCTCGATACCTGAGAGTGGAAAACAACACATTGAAAAGGAATGGAAATTAATTTCATCTATTGGAAACGCTTGGTACTGCGCCCAAATATCCACCAGACATCAATCTCAAATCTGGAACGCAACTTTAGATTTATGCCCTTGATTTTCTTGCAGTTTTGAAAAATGTAAATTGAATATAATTTTTTTTAAATAGTATTTATGTGCATATTTCATAATAATAAACTTTTACTTCTTCAACTTTTTTCAATTTGACTTTTTTTCACTTCGGCAATAATCTGCCATGTTTCTTCTTCAAAAAAGATACCAAACTTACTCCTGTGCTCCAATTCATTCAAGATTTACAACAGTTTAAGATGGAAATTTCAATTTCAGGTCTATACTCAAAGAGTGGTTAACAGTTAATAAATGGATCATTGCATAAATATAATATAGTACCATAAAATCCACTAAAAAACAAAATGTTAAACAAAAAAATCTTTATCGAACTTTGTGTGTGTGTGTGTGTGTGTGGATGTGTTGTGTCGTGCTATGTATTTGATAGTAATATATTTTTATAATAGTTTGAAATGAATAATTTGCTATACTTAATATGCTAAAAAAAAATGTGTTATTCTTTCTATTATATGTGCATTTTATTTTTTCTATTTTCTATATTCATCTGTATGTGTGTATACGTATATAGAGTTAAAAAAGCATTTAATAACCACAGGACATTTTCATATATATATATATTTCACACCCATTGTATTCTATTCTATTGTGTTCCATTCTATATTATTCTATTCAATGTGTAATAAATTACACCCTGCACGATTCTATCCACATATTTATTCATATACTGATGTATTTTATACTATTCTATTCATTAGTGTATACATACACACACACAAACACAAATTATATTTGCATAATATATGCACATGATTTATTTGTTTACACTCTGAAAGAAAGTAACAAATGATTTAATGGGCTTCTTCTTGTTTTTGCTACATATGTGAGACATGTTGCATGGAATCTGATGGGGTCGGTCCAGACTCAGATCATACTCACGATAGCACTGCTTGCCATTAACACCCAACTCATAGGCGGCGGGACACACACACATGAAAGATCCCAAAGTGTTACGACAACCGTGAGCACAGTCCGCCTGGCCCGTCTGACACTCATCAATGTCTGACACAAAGAAAACACACACACACACACACACACAAACACTTACACTACACTTCAAAGATCACTTGAGTATGAAGACATGATGACCAGTGCAACAGTAATGTCATATCAGGTTCCTATACTATAAGCATCTGACACAAACGCTACAATCTACACTAAATATACGTAGGTCACAATCCAGGTACATTTTACCTTCACAGGTCTTGTCATCTTCAGCCAGCTGATAACCTGGACGACATCCACAGCGGGCCTGATCTCCATCCTTGCGGCACTCCTGAGAACAACCGCCGTTTCGCTCTGCACACGGATTCAACACTGATGACAGAACAACAGACTGTGTCATAGCTTTACTATTAATGCCATTATTAGGTTGTTGGGTGAACCCCACCCTCACCCCCCCCCCCCCAACAGGGCACCTTTTCTCCCACCTTCTCCTTGCTGTACAGTTAAGATATTGACATGTATTTAATTGTGCTCTTAATTTTGCAAGTATCTATTGAACTGCCACTAATGGTAATTTAAATGAAAAATAAACAGAACGAAAACTATACAAAAACAATAATATTAACTATTTTAAGAGAATTTGAGAGAAAAGGTGACTTATTTTCCGCAGGAAATGTTTTGGAATGCACATACACAAATATAATAATAAATATTATTAACCTTCATTGGTCAAACAAATGGCATATATTTCCTTATTTATACATACATTAATGTTTAGTTTTTTTCATGTCTAGTATGAGCACTGCAAGTTCAATTGGCCATTCAGAAACTTTTGCTTTTCAAATTGTCATTAAAGTCCCTGACATGCTGCTCTTTTGCGATGCTTTTAATATGGGCCAAGTGGTCCCTAGTACTGATCTAATGCTCTTTCCCGAAATTCATCCGTTCTGGCTGTCAGAATTTCACGCCACTACAGAGCCACGTCCACACGTTCTGAAAAAAAAGCTTTCCTTAGGATGTGTCATTTCTGTGTCTGTAGCTTTAATGCTAATGAGGAGGAGAGAGGCGGGGAAACTGCCGTGCTTCGCTCGTTTGCAAGCCATTATGTCTTGAGGGGAAAAAAAATATTGCGCTCGCCTCGCATGGTAGTAGCTCATTTTCTCATGGGCGGACAAATTCTCTGGGCGGGCAAAGCAGAAAAAGGGGAGGTAACCTTTCCCCATATATGACGACATAAAGGGAAGCTTCCATATTGGGCCATCTGAGCTTTCATTTTCTCAAAGGCGGAGCAGGATACCCAGGGCTCGGTTTACACCTATCGCCATTTCTAGCCACTGGGGGACCGTAGGTAGGCTAGGGGAACTCATATTAATGTTAAAAAACCTCATAATGTGAAATTTTCATGCCATGGGACCTTTAAAATCGTAATACAATGTTTCCCACACATACCTTTTTAATGATGATTTGCCTTTTATTTGTCATGAAAAATAATGGAATGTAAAGAAGAAACACTGGTCATACAATAGATGTATTTTTATATCATCACTATTATTATTATTATTAGGGGTGAAATGTGACCTGGACATGTTTTTGTGAGATTTATCATCTTGTTACACTCATTTCCCATCCTCCTCATCCAGCTGCTCCTCTCACATACTCAGTGTGTTCAACTTGTTTCTGTCCGTCCAACAGCTGCAGTGAAACGATCTGTCTGCAGCCAACAATTACACTTTTACAGAAACAGAATGGCAGAAATTATTCTGCAATCATGATCCTTCATCAGAGCGAGACACGTCTGTGTTCAACTCCAGATGACCTCAGAGACCAGACACAAAGACATGTCCCTGCTGAAGTCACCAGTTTGTGATATTGTGTCATCAAGTGAATCAAAGGGCAAATTCATCACAAAGACCAAAATCATATTTCCACTAAATCTCCTTGAGCAGTTCTTGTGATTCTTTGGGAACTTCAAAGGATGAAAGTATTTGGCTTGAAATACATAAGACATTAAGAAATTAAAAATAATGTTTTATATTACTTGTACAGTTAAAATGCTCTGTCATAAGGACACTTATCAGCATATTCAATCATCTGAGAATTGAAATTTGCATGCATTATGTGTCAATGATGTTTAATAAATGCTTCAACCTTACAAAAAACAGCTCCACTATGACCTGTTAATCAGAGCAAATACATTCATATCTGTGTGTGGAGATCATTACAGTCAAGCTTTATCTTTATTCATTGCTAATGAATGCAATTGAAACTATTAAAACAAACAAAAACATCATTTATTTTCCTTCATATTTATATAAACCTGTTCGACTTTATGCTGAATGTCAAAAGGACAAAAAAGCAGCACAGATGCTTCATAAAAGTACTACATATGATTTCAAGTCAAGTTCATATAATAACTTTGCTTAACTACTGTTTATATAAATATATATATATATATACACACAAATTGACAACAATGTGTGTGTTTGTGGTGGGTATATTAATAAAATTTATCAATTGAACTATTTATTAATTAATACTTTATTATTATTACTATTATTATTATTATGGGGTGTAAATGTGACCTGGGCATGTTTTTGTGAGATTATTTATCATATGTGCACACTGTTAAACAAACTTTATGGTGTTTTGTCCATTTAGGAGCTTTAAAGCCCTTATGTTTGTTCCACAGAAAAAAATAAAAGCATGTTTTGAACATCACAAATAAATGCTTTTTAAAGGAATACACATTCTATTCTATAAAGAACATTTATTTGCTGGTATTAACTGGAAGAGGCTCCATACTAACAAAATAGATAAACTACACATGTCTCATTTGCTCGTAACACATTCAGTCTGTCTCCAAAATGTTTTGCATTTTAGTTTCGCTTAAATCCCACTCTCAACAAGTGCTGTAAAACTGTGATGGTAAATATGTCGTCAAGCTCATGCTACCATCAGACATCTGTAATGCTCATGGGAAAGTCCTGCAGTTGAACATCAGTGTGGTCAGACTCACATTTGCAGTGTTTCCCGTCCGCGTCGAGTCTGTAATCGGGTCGGCAGCGGCACTGGAAATGACCCGCCGTCTGCTGGACACAGAAATGCTCACAGCCGCCGTTCCCAACGCTGCAGGAGTGGATGGCTAAACACAAGCAGACAGACAGACAGACTGGTGGAGAAGCTTTGAGAAGACAACACTAAGCTGTTATTGTTCAATTTAAAGATCAAACCAGTAATAATAAAGGAAAGACTCTTCGTTAAGTGTTTGAGTCTAGCAGTTCCCGAGTTCAAATGACTCCTGCTGCAGGAACATCATTGACTCAACCAACCAAAACATGAACGAAGGAACGCATTGAAAATCACTTCAAACTTCTCAATTATAAATCAATCTCTATAAGCACACATACAGCAGACAGATTCATGCCAGAAACGCAATTTATTCTGTAATCGTACTCTCCGCTTCCTTCTTCTGCCCTTTGTGTGTCTGATTAACTGTCCGTCATTCTATCTTTCTCTCACTTTTTACCTTAAGAGGAGGATTACACTGTACAATACATTACATCAGTTCAATCAAAATGATTTTCAGATGGTAACATATAAATGAACCTGTTTTATTAAAGTCAATTATATTATGGATAGATAGGTAAAACAATGGATGGATGGATGGATGGATAGAAAAACAGAATGATAGATAGAACAAGGGTTGCTTATGGATTGGATGATGGAAAAAAAGCAGTAGCAGAATGATGGATGATGGATCGATAGCACACATCCATGATGGCTGATGGATGGATGAATGGAATGAATAGAATGATGATGATGGGCAAATGATGGGATATCCATATAATTATGGATGGATGGATGGTGTGATAGAATGATAGAATGATGATAAAACAATGGATGGATTAATAAGGAATGGATGATAGATGGATGGATAGAATGCTAGAATGATGATGGATGGACAATGATGGATACCATTATAGGCTATGATGGAATATAGAATGAGCATGATTATGAACAATGGATGGGCGGTAAAAAAATTTTGATGGGGAAAATTTTTGGATGATAGATGGTTTAAAGATGTACCTGATAGATGTGGATGATGATGATATGCAAATGCTGATAGAATGATCATGATGGCTGTATGGCATGATGATAACACAATGGCTGGATGATGTGTGGATGATAGATGTATGACATAACGGTACGAATGGATTGAGTGGATATGGGCACATGATGGATAGAATGATCGATTGTGGATTGATGGAATGAATGATAAAACAATGGATGATGATATTGTGTACGATGACTTGATGGACAGAACGGTAAATGATGATGATGGCAAATGATGGATAGACGTAGAATGATGGAATGATAGAAGATGATAGAGACAATGGTTATGTGGGTGGAGGATAGATAGATAGATAGATAGACCAATGGATGGATGGATGGATGGATGATATGCACATGATGATAGAATGAGCGATTGATGGTATGATGGATTGATGGATGATGATAAACATGGATGGACTGGGTGGGTGATAGATGGATTGGACAGAATGGTGAATGATGGATGATGGCAATCGATAGATAGAACAATAGAATGATGAATGATGGCACAAAAAATGCATGGAATGATAGATGATGATGAAACCTGAAAGGATGCTGGGTTGCTGGTATAGGGATGGACAGGAACGATAGCTATGGATGGACTTGGATGATGGGCAAATGATGATAGAACGATAGAATGAATGAATGGAATTGGAGGATTGTTAGAAATGATATAATGCGGATGAACAATACGGGATGATGGTTGATGATAGATGATGACAGAACGGTGAACTGATGGGATGGATGATGGTTGTAAAATGATAGATCTATTTTGCTCTATAAATATAGGTTCGAAAGGGGAAATTTCTTGTTTAGTCTGCATCAAACTCAATCCAAAACCTTTGCTGAACACGTAATTCGTCTTAGGTCCTAAAACAGGCTTCATTTCCTTTGAGACTCGTGTGTGTATAGTCTGTGGTTCTGTGTTCAATTAAAGTTTTATTAAAGTGTTAAATAATAGTATCTGTGTATTTTTTTTGTAACGAAAAAAAGTGCATAAAAATAAGGCTTTTATGAAAAAACTGAATAAAAAATTGCTTACCAATACACAAACCATTCACAATTGCTAAATAGGGCTAAAATAGAAGGTTCAGGGTGATACTAAATAAAGAGCCATTTGGGAGTCGTAAGAGCCGGCTCTTCTAAGGGAGCCGAGCCAAAAGAGACGAATCTTTGAAAAGAGCCGAACTTCCCATCACTACTTTGAGCCAGATATACCAATTTTATGTCCTGTGATTTTGGGGTGTAACATGAGCCTGGGCAGGTTTGGTTAGGTTTGGTTTGGCTGCGTGTGTGTTTTACCGATGCATGTGCGCCTGTCCACGTGCAGTCGAGATCCAGCGTTACACTGGCAGTGATACGAACCCCTGGTGTTCACACACTTGTGCTGGCAGCCACCGTTATGCACCTGGCATTCGTCAATATCTGCGGAAGAACATATTAATACACAATTTAATACTGTGTTATGAAACATTCATCAGATTCAGGTAAGGCCTGGTATTAGTACATCTTTAATTCACCTCTAATTTCTGCACACTAAATCAGTTGGTCCAAATTCAAAGCAGTATTTGCTGGCCTGGGAAAAACGTCGGACATCAGGAGTAAATAAATAACAAACTCCTTATGTACAAACTCAAGCAGTGAGATTACAAACAAACAAAGTGAAGTGGTCATTTGTTTCACATCACGATAAAGAACAAATCACAAAAAAAGAGAAAACAAGTACATTCACGGTTCATTGAAATGTTGTAGGTTCTCAAACAGTTTTGTGGTTTTGAAGCAACATTGCCCACTGAGATCAGAGCTAATAGAGTCACGGCCTGTTGAGAAAGACACTGTTACTGCTCTGAGATCAGCTTTCAGACAGACATGCTTCATTGGCACAGCTGCTATCCCCAAACTAAAATGTCTTTCCCACGTCGCTTGACTTCATAAGTGTAAACTCACGGAAAACGCAAGGGAAACTAGAAAAGTATCAGATGGTCATTTTATATATATATATATAACCACAAAACCAGTCATAAGGGTAAATTTTTCGAAACTGAGATTTATACATCATCTGAAATCTGAATAAATGAGCTTTCCATTGATATATGGTTTGTTAGGATAGGACAATATTTGGCCGAGTTGAGATACAACAATGAGATACAAAAGATACAATATTTGAAAATCTGGAATCTGAGGGTGCAAAAAATCTAAATATTGAGAAAATCATCTTTAAAGTTGTCCAAATCAAGTTCTTAACAATGCATATTACTAATAAAAAATTTAAGTTTTATATATTTACGGTAGGAGATTTACAAAATATCTTCTTTGAACATGATCTTTACTTAATATCCTAATGATTTTTGGCATAAAAGAAAAATCGATAATTTTGACCCATACAATGTATTTTTGGCTATTGCTACAAATATACCCCAGCGACTTAAGACTGCTTTTGTGCTCCATGGTCACATATGCACTGTGGTTTTGTGTTTAAATAATTTCCGTGTGTTTTATTTGTCTTTTAATTGCCTCTGTTTGAGTGTCCGTGAGTTCATGCGCTGAGATGAGGAAATGCCTCCCCGCTTATAACGTGCATTTGAAAAAGCAACACACGCCAAACATATGCCCTTTAAAAATTACATTTGGAAGTAGAAAGAATAAGTGTACTTTCTCGTAAAACATGCTCCATTAATCTTTATTTTCTTTACAACTTTAAAAATAGTTTTTTTTACAGTGCTGTTGGACTTGGTATAAATGTATCTGTTCACATCATTGCCACCTATATGTAAATATACTATTATTTGATTATAAATATCTTTCAAGTAAACAAATATTTATAATTTCTCAAGATGCAAGCAACATTTACTTTAATATGCATCTTGAGAAATTACAGTTTCAAAGAAGCTTCCCAACACTGTAAGTCACAGCTCAGAAATAAATGTTTCTGCCACATTTTTGCTGCTTGATTCAGAGTAAACTAACATGAAACGCACAGGCAGTCGACTCTTGTTGATTTGACAGCTCCTGCCGGTGTCCTCTCCTGCTAAGAGGGAAAAAATCCTAAAAATCACTCAGTTATGACTGTCTAGATCCATACGATCCCACAGCAGGTCTCTTTAGCCTTACGCTGCTTTCTCTCCAAACAAAACCTGCAAGACGCCGCCAACGCAAGCGCCACTGACTCCAAAATAAACACATGAGCTTTGTGTTCAAGCGACCTTTGACCTATAATATACTAATGACCAGCTTTGTGTTTCTGTCACCTCATGACATCACAGCAGGAGATGTTTTCATTGGCCGGTTTTACATTGATAGCTGTAATTCTGTAATAGGAGCCAAATGGAATATACAATTTTCCTTTACAAAGATTCATGTGCGAGTTTGATCAAATCATGCTCGGACAAAACATCTTTAGTTGAAGTTTGACTAAAGAAGTTATTTAAATCTGGTAACAATCTTTTTATATACTTCACCAGCTGAGCTCAATTTTGAGTCTATGAAAGTATCCATGGCACTAAAGGATAGCTGGCATTAAACAGTACATAAAGTCGACCGGTAATGGGAACCAGCTGAGTGTTTACCTATCGTGGAATCTTAATTACTGACTGAGATGCCAGGAGGCCTCAATAATCACAGGCGTCCTGCAAAGTAAGGCTGTGCAATATATCGAAATTGTCGAAATATCGCAATATGCATATCGCTACGGCTTGCAATATTTGGGCCATGAACAAAAGCCAAAGAGAAAATCACTCACTGCTCTTACCTAAATAACTTTTGTAGCTTAAATAAAAATCAGTGCATATTGAATTCATAGAGTAAATATTAAGAAGTGTTGTATTTTTCCTTTTTATTATTCAATTCCTAAACTCGTGTTAAAATGACATTTTTATGTAATGCTCGAGTAAAACACTACCGTTCACTTTCAGAAGTTGTTAGGGGTGCTTTCTTCTCACAAAAGTGAAACATGTATGCTAGTTATATTAGAATCAGAATCAGAATGAGCTTTATTCACCACTTAAGTGTGCGCAAACACAAGGAGTTTGTTGTGGTTTTACAGGAGCTCTTGATACTTCATACATACATACAATAACCATATATATATATATGTACACAAGATAGTTATCGAATTCAAAGAACTGATTCAGCAACAGCTGATTAAAACTGTTTCATCTGAGCATGTGGCACTTTAAGCATTATCGTATCGCACTTCGAATTATTTAATGAGTTATCGCATATCACATTTTTCTTCATTGCAAAGTTTTAACGTTGCTGCAATATAGTCAATAGGTCAATACTATTTATTTATTTGCATGTACATTATTACAAGACAAGACATATTTCTTATAACAACCTTTATTTATGCTGCATTTCAATAACACCATTTTAAAAACGTAATTAGAAATTTGAGAAGAAACATTTTACCTTTTATATATGATTATAAATATATAATTATAATAAAGAAATGGTCAAAGTCTACACTACCCTTGCAGAATCTGCAAACTTATTTATAGAATTATTATTTTTCGCTACAAATGTAGCACTGTCTGGAATAAGATATTTTACATAAAAGATGATTACATATAGTCCACAAGACAAAAAAAAAAGCTGAAATTATTAAAATGACCCCATTCAAAAGTTTTGATACCGTGAATTCGATCCTTTTTATAATATTATTACTATTTTATATTATAGTGTTTTTTATCTATTATTATTGTATCATTTTCGAACCCTTCCTAGCAGTGACTGTATGATTTGAAGATCCATCTTTTTACAATGACGACAACTGAGGGACTCAAACTATTACAAAAGGTTCGAACATTTACTGATGCATGGGGATAAAGACTTCCTGAATCTGAAGACCACGATAAACTGTACGTATTTTGTCTTCTTTCTTTTTTGTTTTTGAAACAATTCAATTCCAATGCTAAGAACATCAAACAAAGATTTTTAATTTCCCACTGATGTGGCATCTTTCAGCAAATCACAGCAGATTCTGGTTATAATAACAGCCTGGAAAGCACATGCGAAAACACAGTCGCCAAAACACAATATTCACCAATTTGACTGATTACTGCAGCCTTCTGAACTCCAAAATCTGGCTTGGCGTTTCAAAGGTTAGTTCTGGTTCATCCGTCACTGGAATCAGAATGACCCACACGCTTTAGTAATACTTCAACTATGCATGCTGATTCTGAGCCACTGATTCATGCCTGTGCCAGAATAATGTCTCCAGCCAGGAAAGCTGGCAGACCCGAGCTGACTTTCCATCTATACTGCTGTTTGGTTGGGGTTTTAATTAAATTACAAAGTTACGTTTCCCCTCATCGGTGGAGAATTTGGTTTGGCTTCTATTGAACACTCTGGAACGCTAAACAGTGTTTATAGATGTAGCTCGAGGCGAGCGGCACGCTGAGTCAGCGGAGGAAGTTCCTGACTGTGTTCTGCACTGCCTCGAAAACACTGATGACAGACGACCTTATACTGTTAACAAGATGTTTTAGACATTCTAATCATGGAAACCATATCTGATGCTTGCTAATCATTTTACTAATTGAAAGATCAAAACATCTTACAGACTTGGAGGTGGGTTGGAGCAAGAACCCCCCACATTTTCTTCAGAATTTATATATATTTAAAAAATGTTTTTTTAGTATTAATTTGTATTTGAATTTCATAACGAAACAAAGGTAAAAGCACTACAGTGTTTGGTGTAATGCCTTATTAAGTGACTACTTACTAGTACGAATTGCTGTAATTTAATTACTTTTCCCTTGAGAAAGTAAAGTAAGGGATTACTCTTAATTTTTTCTGTAATATAATTACAGTTACTTCTGATGCAACTCCATTAAATATAAAACAATTCTATATAAAGCAATAGTGGATTTAACATCAAATGTTAATATCTAATGTTTAAAAGTATGTTTTTATTGAAACCTTCTCAAATACTTTGGTCAGTTCAAGAAAAATGTATGCAATTTTATATTATTTATTTGAAAAGAACAGTTTCATGTCTAACCTTTTGTTGTTCAACTGTTCGAGGTTAATAGGACCATTGACAGTAAAATTTTTAGGTAACCTTTTAAAATAAGGGTTTTTTCATTAAGTTAACCATTAGTTACGATAAACTACATGAACTACCATGACAATGACTACATGATACATTTGTTACTGTATTACTAACTTCAACTAACGTTAGTTAATAAAAATCAGATGTTTCATTGTTAGTTCATCTTCTGTTCACAGTCTGCATTAACTAATGTTAACAGATTTTAATATGTGTTAGCTAAATGTTGCAATTAACATTCAACAAGCTTAATAAACCTTTATACGATGCAGTCACTTATTAGTTCATGTTACTATGAGTTAACTAATGACCCTTGGTAAAGTGTTACCGTAATTAGTAACACGTAATGCATACTTTTTAGAGAGCGTAAATCAGTACATAATCTACGGTACAACTGTTGACAATGTAATTGAGTCGCTATAAGCTGGATTAGAGTTTTTTTTTAGAGTAACTTAACCCAACACTGTTTCTCATTTAGGATTCTCAGTCGAGTGTGGGGAGCCCCTCCTCTCGTCCGGTAGCACACATCATTGGTGCTGAGGATGAAGACTTTGACACAGAGCAGGAACAGGTAGGGGTGACCGTGGCTTGGTTGTAGTCTGTACGTTTATTTCTTCCTCTTAATTTTTAGACTCACAGGCTCTACTTCAAACACTAGTGAGCTGCCTACCTAAGGCCCTGATATACTCACAACAAAGTTCTTTTTTGTGCTTTGCTTAGGGGTGTAAAAAAGTTTGAAATATCTGAGCAGTGGTATACTGCAAGCAAACCTCCCAGCACTGCCTGTGCTGCTGAGAGCAGGGTTTAGATGAATTTGTAATACGTGCTGAAGGCTTTCCTCTCAATAAGAAAATAAACAAAACTGATGGCAGTGAGAAAACAGCAGTTAAGAAAGCATTTTATCATATCGATGTGGATATGTTTTACAAGTGCAATTTGGCACTGATCCATCAACTTAAGTCCATGTCAGGGGGGGGGGGGGTTTTTGGGGGGGGGGGGGGGGGGGGGGGGGGGGGGGGGGGGGGGGGGGGGGGGGGGGGGGGCCCGGGGGGGGGGCGGGGTGGGGGGGTTTGGGTGGGTGGGGGGGGGCGGGGGGGGGTTGGGGGGCTTTTAATTATATTTTTACTTTATACAATAGATTAATTTTAAGCAGCATCTTTACAGCTGCACAATTAATAAAATTTCTAATCGTGATTACAATTACGGATGTCACAATTACATAATCGTTCAAAGCAGCAACTAATCGTTCAAAGTCCACTTATGTTAATCTGCACGCTTAAGATATGTTTTTTTCATTCTACGTTATCTTAAGGTTTTTTCCATTGTTTTAATTTTAGTTTTAGTTTACCCAGAGGCGGACCTTAAATAAGTAACATTTTCCTTGAGTACCCTTTTGTGAGTACTGTCTTACTTATGAGTATTATTTTTTCTGGGAACTCTACTGACTTTCACTTCACTACATTTGAAATGACAAATTTGTCCTTTTCACATCCACTACATTGCTTCGCAGATCCTCAAAAGCTGAATCCTTACTTTATAAGCCAGCTTTGAACCAGTCAGTAGGGGATTTTTTTTCTTTCTCTAAAACCGGACCTTCAAATTCTTTTTTTTCAGACAGTTTATCAGTAATCACTTTTGTGGGGCTACATGAAGTGATTTCCCAGCATTTTTTGAACACTGATCAGTTCCAAATGTGATTTTTATTTACAACAATTCAATAATAAGAGGTTAATATTGTGGTTTATATTAGACACAGTATTGTCTGATTTTGCTTAATTGTGTAAGTGAAAATATTACATATAAAGTCACAGAAGAACTGTTGTGCATCTCCTAATAAAACACAAGAGGTGTTGGACTTGAAGCAGCACTGCAGACCCTTCTGTGTGTGACTAAAAAGTACAGCGAGAGCGATTAGACAGCATTTAAAATTTTTGGGTTTGATGTCAAATAGTCTTGCTGTTTTGCTTTTTTGTTAAAGCCGTGTTGCTGTTGTAAAGTTATCCAGCTACAGTTGTGTTGCTGGGTTTTAAAACAGGTTACATTTTTTTTCTTAGTCTGTATTTACAGCAATCTCACTGTCCACTCTGTTCAAATGTGGAAGAATGGATACACATAGATGTCTCCAGAGCTGTGCGAGATCACTACCATCCTGCTTTTGTGGGGTGGGTAGGGGTGTTAATTCGCCCCCCCCATAGGTTAACATTCTAAAAGCTATTTATTCCAAATATACTACAAGCTAGCCAGTGTATTCAGCAGGTGTAATGTATTGTAAGTTGCTTCAGAGGTATTTCGCAAATACTACGTACAACAATAAATGCATGCCTTGACATAAACACGGAAATTTACTTTTATACTTAGTACTTTTAAAAGCAAGTACTTCTGTACTTTTACTTATGTAAAAATCTGTCTTTACAACTTTTATTGTAATGGAGTAATATTTGACAAGCAGTATCTGTACTTTTACTC